>PVYJ01004206.1:0-57387 GCA_002995095.1 Rhizopogon sp. AM-2018a | reverse complement strand
TGAATGGCGCTGATAGTAAGTAATGTTTTTCTGCTTCCGCATTGATATCAACGTTGCATGGAGTTTGTTCCTGACTCTTGGTCGATCAGCATAGTGCGCTGGGGGGGTTGGAGGAACTTTGCAGGTGGGGAAAATCCAATGTGACCTTGGCCCAAATTTAATATCATTTTCGTGAATGAATCGTACTGGTGGTACACAATATAGTAATGTCTCTGCAGTAAATATCGCGCACATAGTACACCATGCAATAGCCCCCAATCAAATGTGTATATGCAAGAATCACAGCCATGCCCTCAAAACGATGTACTCCCACTTTCCTCCTCCACTAGCCTACATGGAATCTTGTCCAAGATCATCAGTAAGCAGGATCGGACAGGAAAATAAACAATCGCGCCTCATGAAGTCACCTCGTTCAACGACCTCACATTCGGCATATCAATCGCGCATTATGATTCGATCTCTCGCCTTCCTTCTGATATCCTTTAGTTTCCTGTACTAGCCCGCTTAACGCGGCCGAGTACGCGTTTCTGCTTCACCTCGCCTGATCTACTTCATAACGTAGCGTCAAACTTGACAATGCAGCATCTAGATATCTTGTATCATTGTTCATGGACCAATGATGTGGCAGCATTATCGGCCCACGGACCACGGTACACATTTATGCCTGTTTAGGTGCATCACTTATAGGTTGCCACTTCATTGAAACACACTAGTCAACTTGAAACCACTAGCTTGCAAAGAGATATGGACACGAACTGCAACTGAAAAGCTGAAGCCCGATGGAGCTTGAAGAATGAAAACGATTTTGGACCTTCTACGTGTCATCGTCGATAAGATTCGGTTTCAAGAAGGCACAAGAATATGGGGACAGAAATGAAGGAGGGTCTAGCCAGAAGTGGTATGTGATTTCAGGTGATTTCTTCTGGCGAAATGAAGGGTTCGACAGATCGGAGGTTACAGTTACACGCACGCCTGTTCACTCCGACCCGGCAGCCCGTGAAGCTGATCATTCACACGAAACGTCGTAATAGTTATGGCAGAAGTGACAAAGGATAAAGCTCAAGAAAGTACGGCGGGGCACTAACATTACCGGTACTGAAGCTCTACATAGCGTAAATTCTTCAACGAGGTTGAAGTCTGGACAGCGATCGATCGTTGCGATCTAATATTCATGCTATTACCATGGGGGCACAGCTGGCACAGAGGGCGACGAATCCATCCAATCCGAGTCCATCTCATCATCTCAGGCTCAACCGTCAATAATAATCATGCACTAAATTTATCACGCCAATGCTCGCGGGAAGTCGCAGGTTGGCAGTGCTGGCGTATACTACCAAATGAGCTGGCACACGTATTACAGCTTCCTTCGGCGCGCAGCGAGCAACACTGATCATTTGATCAGTCACTTCGCACTTCTCAATGTCGCAGTACGCTTCTGTTGACGACCATCTTTTCCCCATTGGTGCAACAACCCGTAGTTATAGAAAGAATTGTATCTAAATGGATGATGGCCCATCGTGGTGCATGAATCCCAACTTGAAGTTGTGGATCGGAGTTTTTAAAAAAAAGAGTGTTTTGGCACTTTTTCTCTTCTAACTCCGACGAGTGGACGTGAACTTCGTAAGGATTGGATGTTCCTTTGTTTCAAGGCGGAACGCCCGGTGGTCAGGTAAATAATTAGATTATCATTATTATGAGATTTCTGTTCCATAGAACAGTGACTCTGACCCTCATATAAGTGGCCCAGTCGCAGCATTTTAAGTGTTTATGTAATATCGATCATATCAGAAGTAGGTTATTTATATTTATAATGGTTTGTCCCTGGATAGATTTGAAATTGTTTCTGCTCGTTTCAGTTGGCCAGCAACTCGGTCAGCCTACCAACTGTTCTGCGAACTTCTCAGCTCTTCTCAAGTGAGGACTACAATGCAAAAATAACCACCGTGTCATCGCATTTGACTGACTCGGCGCACAGCCTTCTCGCATATATAGGCAACCTATGTGGACGCTCGTCATGAACACCTCGGGGCCCCCACGGATTTGCTCGTTCCCAAGAATTTCACATGTCCATGCATCGCTGAATCTATGGCACAAATGATCGACGGTGATGGATATATATCCACGAGCAGTAGATAAGACAAACGATAAGATCGTATAACAGCATAACAAGGGTCAAAAAGACTCGGTATGAATGAGTAAAAGAACAGCAGCAGGAAGCAACGTGTCTCCGGTAAGTAAAATGAATGACGTAAAGGCGGAACGAAGCTCATGAGGAGGTATTTAGAACAGACACACAAAATTGCTCGGGAACACATGCCTGCCAGCTTGTCGCCTAGCTTCATCAAGTAATTCTCCGCTCCACCATCCATCTTCTGGTGTATCAGTAACGGCAATGATATCCCCTGCTTGGAAATCGAATTCTTCATCGATGGTTGCTCCGTAATCATACAGGGCTTTCACTGTGAGACATGTTAGAATACACCACGGAACCGAATTCAAGAAAAGCATACCGTAAAATAGGATGGGGCGGCCGTCGTCAGTATAGGCACCTGTGGGAGGCGGTGGATGACGTGGGAGCTGTGGAGAAGGTGTACGCGTCATGGCAGGACTTGGCGCACGGTAGGCATTCGTATTGTGACCATAGTATGGCTGTTGGTGTGGGTGACTAATAACACCCTGGCTAGGGTGAGCCGCAATTGACGGATTACGTGTAGGCGGGCCATAGTTGATGTAAGGCTGCGATGCCGGCGGAGGAGGCTGGAAAGGAACAACATGTTGAGAGTCATATTGGGGACGTTGACTTTGCTGATTATAGTTGCTGTAATTATGCTGTGGTGGAGCAGGTGCAGCGTAAGGGGATACAGGACCATAATCAGTGCGAGGAGGCTGCTGCTGCCGTTGTTGTTGTTGCTGTTGCTGTTGCTGTTGCCGAGTGTCGTTATTATACCCCGAGTATGAATGAGCACTAGGCAGTTGGGCGTGGACATATGGTGGTTGACGCGGGGGTTGCGCCATATGATCGACAACGACACCTCCATCTGGGCCAAGAACAATGCCAACTTGGTTGTTCGGCGTGATCGATCTCTGAGAGATCGACTGTGCACGAACAAGTGACCCCGCTGGAGGCTGAGCAACGAGATTTTGAGTACCAACACCTGGATAGCCTCCTCTGCTAGGTGGGCGGACGCCGTTTGAACCATGGCTTTGATTATTGTTAACAGGCGGCGGCGGACCAACATAGCTGTTGGCCCTGCTACGAGGTCGTTGTTCTCCAGGGAATGTACGACCATAGTTGTCCAGGACTTGTTCGACTGGGAGATTCGAGGAAGATGGTGGAAGTGATGGTGGAGGAGGGGCTGCGATGACAGGTTTAGGAGGATTTGGGGAGGACGAGCGCGACGGCGCAAGGGGGTAGGCTCCGACCACAATTTCAGCCGAATTGCGGAAATCGCGATTACTAGAGTTAGTCCTCGAGGGTGCACTGAGCGATTCAGTAGTGACTTTGCGGGGATCTTGTCCAGATAAAGTATCTCTGCGAACGGTAGGGTGTCTAGCCACGTTTTGGGCAGCAGTGCTCAGTTCAGCCATTCGCCTGACTAATGGGTCATCCTGCTCTCCAACGGGAGGAGAAGTCCGAAGTTGACCTCTCTGTTGCTGCGGATCATTGTTCGGATCAACATCCCAAGCCTTCCCTCCGATAACCAGCTGCGTGTTAGAGACAGTAGGGTCCATTGGATCCCCACGGAGCTCTTGTGTAGGTCGAAGAGCAGATGCTGTACTATTGCGCCTTTGAGACGCTTGAGATTGAACATCACGGGAAGGAGACACGTGTCCATTAACACCGTTCACTTGAGAGCGTCCACTTTGAGATTTTTGAGTCTGACTTCTTGAGAGGGTGGATTCAGCAGGAGAGCTGCGACTTCCACCACCAATCGCCCCTACACCTGCATGGTTGGTATTATCGTAGAGGTCATCCTCCGGTGGAGGTGCGCTGCGCCCTGCCGCTGACCTATGGGATGCTCGAAGAAAGGTTGCAGCATGGGTGGCAATGCGAGTAGAAGATGAGGGCACTGCATCGGAATTGGTGTAGTTGACGAACGCTGGTGGTTCGGGTATTGCATTTCCAGTTGCGTAGTCACGAACAAAGTTTTCCATCTCCTTCTCCGGTTCCATTTGCTCCAATGCAAGTCGCATTTTCTCGCATGACTAAGGCCGGATCACTAAACAGTGATCGCTGATAATATGAAGACTTACCTCGTCATCTGATACGCATACTGTCGACACAGAATTGGCATAAGCCCACATGTTATCCTTCATGAACTCCATTCGCTCTTCCTCAAGATCTTGACAGGAGTCGCAGAAAGCCCTCCAATCATGCTCCCATTTCTGCATAGTTTCCTGCAACACCCGGCTAAACTGGGCATATTCATTTTCGTTCACTTGTACTGTCTGTTGAGCGCGTTCGAGCTTCATATGGATTTTCTCGAGATCTTTGCCCTGAACTAGTGTCGACTGAGCAGTGTAGGAGTTGATACGAAGACAATCAGCTTCATATTTTTCCCGAGCTTTGGTTGCGTGCTGTTCGCGTGTTTGCTTGATTTTGACCTCCTTCTCGATAGCGGCCTGATAGGTCTTCTTGTGGTGCTGTTGCTTAGCGGAGAAAGCCGCCGCCTGACCTTCGAGGTCATTTCGCATTTGCTGCGAAAGCTGCAGATGAAAACCGGCTTGCTTATCGGTTTCGAGGCGTAGCGTATCCACGGAGTTCCGAAGTTCCCTGTGGGTTACGATCAGTAATGAAACTTTGTCGTGCGTGGAAGAGGCCTGGTTAGAGCCACATGGTGAACGTCGGGCACAACCACCATGCAGCTGAATGTTATACAATAGTCATGAGATAGGAAAGAACCCCAGAGTACTCAGAGAAACAACGTGTAGTTCTGCAAGTTGCGGAGCCACGCCGTCCCGTCCCATCCCACAACCGACAGGCAGTGTTCAGAGAATTCGAGTAGCTCACCCTATCTCATCCTTGCCAATTGGCATTTTGGCCAACTTGGCCAGCCGTTTGGCATAATCTTCCTCGATCGCGGATCTGCAGTCATGTGTGAAGTTAAGTAGGAAAGGTATACATACCTGAACCAACTCACCTCTCCTTCCAGAAATTCCTCAGCTCCTCCATTGTCCTCGCTGCTCCTCGCATTCGAGCAAACAAGACATCTACACCTCCGTCTCCGACACCCCAAAACGAGTTACAGAAATCCAACGAGCGAATGTTGGCATCGGGGGAAGTGGTCCGAGCGTATTTGGCTAGAGATGTCGTCGATGGCTGCCTCCTGGCAGACATGATTCGTGATTTGTAACGAAATTGACGATCTGGAGAGGTACAACAACTAAACTTGAAGTACTGAATGTCGCCGTTTCAAAGTGAACTGGGTGTCCTGTCAGACGTTCTTGAGTGTGTGCATCCAACGCCTCAGCGCTTGTGGCAGTGCAGCAGGAACTGCCACAAATGTGATGGCTGCGGCGTGTCGACACAATTACAACATCGGATCCAGACTCCCACATAAGATACTTACAAGCGTTCACAAATTCACATTACCGTTGACAAGACTACGTATACCAGAGCGCTCAGCTTTCTTTGGCTCTCAATGAGAGCTTGAGGGGTCAAGCAAGGGTGATTGCTGAGTAAGCACTGAATAACTTGAGTGCTTCATATAATACAACAGAATGACTCTATGGTCTGTCTGTAGGGGAGACTAAGTCGCTATCCATTGAGTCATCTACATCTTTCGAAAACAGACGCATCGATTTCAGTCCATGCTACGCACCGAACTTTTCTCGAGATTGGTCATCGGTCACCAATTCCCTGGTGGGATGGCTAATGGTAGCAAAATGGATTGCTGATTGTTAATCGTAATAGCATGCAACACGGGTAGATGGCAGGGGAATGTTATAAAAGATACTTGAGAAATTCACCCCACTCTATCAGATGAATCCATTGAAAATATGGATCGTTTTGGATCTTGCTTGACCCGATCATCTTTGAGCATTCTGTAGAGGAATCAAGTCATGAGCTATATTTCATGAGGGAAAAACTCACCGTGAATCAACTCGCGCATCTTCACCCTCAATTCCAAGCACTGCCTGTGGTGTCTTGGCTTCAATGACCTGTCAGTGGCGTAACGGGCTGCTTAATTTTCTTTCAGAAGAACGGGACGTTGCTCACATAGTGATTATCGCAGTGTGGACAGAACTCATCGCTCTCCTCATAGTTCGACATATCCTTCCGAAATGCTTTCTTGCACTTCTTGCACATAAACGCCATCTCAGTCGTCTTCCCTAACCTATGATCTTGTGTCTCTGCATGACATTCTGCACAGTCAAACCATTGCTTGCAGCATGGAGCCCGTATGGAAACTTGAGCATTGAGTACATGTTTGCTGAAATTGAGGTGATGAATGCGGCACTGAGATGGTTGGAATACGACACGCTACCGACCACATCACGATGAAGAAGCTGACAACTGACACTGTGCAGACTGAAGTTGATCCAGACCAAATCGATCTTATAATCGAGGGACTGGGTTTCTCTAGCGGCATGACTCTTTCCCACGCCCGTACCTCATGCCATTCGACCATTTCCTATTGACTAACATCAGCACGACTTTCGATAGTACCAACGTCCCGGGGCGTAGGATGAGGTCATAAAATTACGCTCCAAACCAACACGCAACCTGTTTATTTAAGATTTCAACCAAAAAAAAAGCATTGGTTCATGTTGATCTACACAACCGTTCAGTCGAGAGAGGGCTTGTATCATACTGAATTTTTAAAGTCGTGGTGCGAGGACTGCAACACAAAACTATACAACACAGAAGTAGTCCATAGCTGAAAATAATATCCTGAATAATTTAAGGTAAGTAAGGTATTAGTGTGAAAGATAAGGCCATGAGCAGAATGATGATCTTATCAGTCGACAGGTAAATTTTTGTAGTGCATTCATGTAGTATCACCGGTACCAATACGGCGGGTCTCCAATTTCTGCCTCCTCCATCAGCCTCCATTGACATCACTGGCAGCCGTAATGGGGGTCACTTACCAAGCGGCGATCTCCAGTTATGCACAACGTGATTCACGTTCGACTTCCGCAAGATTGTGTTATATCTCGACAAAGCGACATCCGTGAGGACACCCCCCAGTTCCACATCCCCATCCTTCGTTCTGCGATTCGGCTGTAGGGTTAATGACGGTGATACATCAAACGATCTGTCAGGTGAAGGAGTCACGTCATCTATTTCCTCGATTCCAATTTTGTGAGTTGAACGGGAGGGATAGAAGCTAAGATCTGCTGAATCATAGGGCAATCCGTCCGCGGATATTGCGGGACTAGTGATTCGCTGACGCTCCGTGACGGACTGTTGGCGGCGCTCACGAGCCGCCTCCCTATTAGCCATTTCTCCCTTGATTGATCGTGGAAAGAATATCTGAGATTTTCAGCCTTAAATCAAATCACATACAACCAGCACCAATAAATGACGCACGACAAGGGTGATCCCTGAGGACACGACAAAGCCTATGCCCGCAATCATTGCTAATAGGTCTAATGAGAACGTAATTGGTTAGCGACACTCATTCCTGCCAAGCCCGACGAAATTGCATACCAGAGGGAAACCTAGATTGATAAACGATAAGCACGTATCAGACATAGGGGAAATGATAAGCGCACATCTTATCATTGATGTGCTGATGCGGTCTCACACCATCAATGCCTAAGATCACAAACGGCACTGTGAAGAGGAAACGGAAGAAGACCCGGATGCACTTCTCACACGTTAGTCAAGTAATGATAATGCACCTGCCTACTTACGTTGAGTTCATGGAACTTAGTGAGCCGAACCATCGTACTCGTATCAACTTCAGCTTGTTTCTATGGAGAAAAAAATGGTAAGATTAATCTGGCTCATTCCCTCGGCTATTAGAATGAACTAACCAGACTCTCGAGAAATCTGGGAAATGCCCATAAAATTGGAAGAAACCATATTGTCAAAGACAGGCTTCCGAGACTCCCGGCCAAGAATGTGTAAGACTCGCACTAGTCAGAGTTTACCGTATACGAGACTGATCAGCGTCTAGCCCGGATATTCAGATGCTATGCATCAAACCTTGTACGGGTCTTTCCGTGTAAAGATTGTCACAAGAGGCATATAAAGGACTGCCACTCCAGAACCGAACGCCCATGTCTTGAAATATAAGCTTCGGAACCAATCTCGTTGTGCAGAACCAGAATTCACGACAAAAAGCCAGAAGCATAGTTCTGCGGAGGCACAAGGTCAGTTTCAGTTTAAGATGCAAAACTATGAATATGAACCTTCTAGGTGTGTCACTCTTAGCTGAAACGTTAGCCCGCGTCGCAAATATCTCAGAGGCATACTCACATCTCTAATCCCCATGAAATTGAAAAACACAGGTACAGTGGGAAGATAGCGCTTTGTGCGCCGCTACCCCATAACTCATATGGAGTTGGTACAACTTTGAAGTAGTTTGGCGTGAGCAGCAATGTCAACATTGCCAGTTGGTGACCACTTACTGCCCGTCCCAGGAATAATAGTATAACCATAGATGTACTTGATAACGGCGACACCCAAAGCATAGACCATAACTAACGGAATGCCGGCTATATAGGAATACTGCAAGATCGTAAGAACGGTATAATAGTAATCGAATTCGTTGCGCACCGTCATGACACGCTTGAATGTCCCAGAATACGGTCCATGGTTCCACCTATAAAAATGCGGGTCATTCGCAACTCATGTATTCAATGTTCTGCTCACTTTACACATTTAAAATGATCAAAAGACCAGAGATGATAAACCATGAAGGATTCCAACTGCCATCTAGCGGTTAGTATTCCATCCATTGGATATGTACACTGCAGGCAGACCATGACTGTCATTATCGCCCAGATAAGGTTGACGCCGGGACTTGTGTGCGCCATGGAAAGGAGAGAGGAATGAAAAGGAGTAGAGAAGGAGCAGAAGAGGAAAAGAAAACCAGCTGTGAGCTTTGGGCTCAGTTGCACGAGAGTAGGTGTATGTTAAACGTTATAGTGGTCGTTAGGTTGGAGATCAGAACTAGTCGCGTCTGAGTAGAGGATCCCTTTCATTCATATGGGGATCAGGAAAGAGAAACGGATCTCCCTGGAAAGTAGCATCTAAGTATGATATCATTACAGCACCTCGTGCCCCACGTTCCGGCTAACAACGGGACTGTGAGTTCGGAAGCACATGGTGGATCAAGGACATGTGGGGCCCATCAGCCGAGCCGGGAGTGATCTGATGTGGCACAGCTTATAACGAGACTGGTTGGGCCAAGTACTGAAGCAGTGCAAGAACAAACTAGTCCTAGCTCGTCCAACCCGCACTTTCGTGGCGTTAGCTGCGGTCTGCAAGTAACTAGTCAAAAGAAAGACAGCGAAAGCTGACATCAATTTTCATCGCGGGGCCGAATTTACAGTTTACTAGTTACCATAAACGATCTGACGAACCGGCGGACCGAGCCTACGTTTCAACTTTTGGTGATCATCATTTTCCATCTCTTGAGCAATTCTTCAACGAGTATTTTCACAATGACTACACGGCCGCCGCCCACAGAAGATGACAAGGAAAACCTCCTCCTATCATGCCGATACGACGATCTCGACGACGTCCAGAGTTTCATCACAAAATTTGGCTCAGATGCCCTCTCCAGCGTCCGAGATGACAATGGAAACACCGTGCTACACATGGCATGCGGTAATGGTCACATAGGTGAGATGCGATCCCACCGCATCATATTTCCCCGCCATGAAGATTGATTTGGGAAAGGTACCTTGTAGACATCTTGGATTATATTCTTCCTCTTGTCTCCCCTTCCGTTCTATCTGCACAAAATAGTGCTGGCTCTACTGCATTGCACTGGGCAGCGCTGAACCAGCACATCGAAGTAGCGCGGAAGCTGGTCCACTTTCCTGAAGGACCAGGCATTGATCTAATCGATATCAAGAATACCTCTGGGAGATCACCCCTTGGTGAAGCTGAAATGATTGGGTGGGATGAAGGCGCAAGATGGCTTGTGCAGGAGATGAAGCTTGATGAAGCAGGGAATGACGTCAATGATACGGAAGAAGATGTCCCACTGGACACTGCACAGGAAGTAGAAGTTGAGATCCAAGATGCGGATGGTCAAGTGGCCAAGATGAAGATAGGCGGTAGCTCACATACAGCCGATTCTATGAGCTAGGTGCATGGTTTTGGTCCGGCGATCGGTACTCAGTGCACTGACCCTTATCATGATAGCAATATCATATGATCTTATCGTGTATTTAGAAACTCCAACGCCAGGTTATCACACCGTATCTGAACATTTCACTTTTGGACAGGTAGTGTTAAGTAGTTCCGCAGTGCTAACTTTGCAGTAATTGTATTGAAGAAGGTCTTGGATATTGACAGGGTGTCTCCATTGAGTCGCACTGATCTCCCAAGATGTGACGCAAGCTGTCGGGAACGCGTGTGGGATAGACTGGGACTCGAAACGGCATGGCACTCACAGCCAAATTTGAATGGTAGTATAGAACGAGGGAATACCACAGGATCGATTACGTAGGGAGAATGGCAGGAAATAAACAATTTCCCCACGTAACGGCAACGTAAAACTCGCAGAATTGAACCTTGGTCATGTTCCGGTGGATTCCACGATATGCGTTTGTTGATAGGGGTTACATAGGAGGTTCAGCATCGATCAGTTACTAACGAAGTCCGACAAGCGGTTTCATTCAAATCTGACTCTGCTGCCCTCCACTATGCCCCTCACGTACCATGGTTTATCTTTCTCTCAATATCTGCGGATTGGCCCCGTGGACGATTGGGAAAGAAAACCCTGCGCTTACACGCAACTGCCTCTGAAGTTTTGAAGAGCAATTAGACTCTTTCGAAATTGCGAACGGACTCTAATTTCCAAATTAACGAATCAAATAGGTGACATCCACTGCGGGACAGTATGCAGAACTCTCCAGGCACATGTTCCTGCGGAGGAACGTACTAGCATAGCATGCGCGGGAGAACGTCACATCAATATTCCAGGGAACAGCACCGTGTTGTATCAGGCCGCATCAACGTTCGGATAACCGAGTTTTAACTTGACGTACTTGGCTACGAGACCATCACCAGCGTGCTGATGCTGCGCGCGAGACCCTGTGGTGAACTATGTGAACTTTCGCCCAACAATTATCCACGGAGGCGAATCCATCGTTCTGGATGCACTGCCAGTGGAACGGGCTCTGTTTGGTCCGTAAAATCACAGGCGGCATTGGCTTGAGACGTATCTTCAGCCCTCCTCAGCTTGATGACAGTGGTTCCTCATCTTTCTTGCACAGCTGCTCCAAACAAAATGGTCGAGGTCATCAAATTTCCGTCAAATCTGCTGCCTGGTGCAGCGTCTGTAATGAAAGGTTCATTTAATGGATCTTGGTTGCACCTGGAAAGGTTCGGCGTGCTGACGCTCCGGTGATGCGTGTTGAATTGCATAGCTGTCATATCCGTTGCCGTCACGCCAGTGGGGGAGTCGCGTTCTAGTCATATCATGTCGTCTGAAGGGCTGCTTCCTGGTTCGGGATGGATTACCAGCCCTCGACCCTATCTGTGAATTCACAGGCCACAGATGGAGTGACAGGGTCATCAAAACACGGAGAATTGGCTAGCCACGACCGATCGCTTCTTCTATAGCCATTGCAAGATGTCCAGCAACTCCCCCGAGCTTCGGCTTAATCATATCAGAAGATGGAGGAACCCTGGAGTTAATCGTCGTCATTGGGACGTCTTCTATTGCAGTACATCGCGTATTCAGGGTGTCTTTCTCAAGCCACTCATCCAGCGATAACTTCTCCAGGGTTTTGCCAAGCTGACGCAATATGTAATCTCCCGCTAATGAGAACGTAGGTTAAACATAGACGGAGAAATGTTTGCGAACCGGTCTTCAGAAGGGCTGAAGTAGTTTTTGCAGGGCGAATATAAAACGCGTAATGAAACATTCCGTGCTCTGAAAGGGCTGATGCCTGGAAGTGACCTCAACGTGCCGGTGTTCCATTCAGAAATTCGTAGCCCAGATAGAGGTGCATGTGGTGTAAGTGTAAAACTAGGTGACCTGTTGTATGTACTCCTCCATCGACACTTTCCTTCAGACGACGGTGCTTGATAGACCTGTAAAGGTGGTCAAGCTCCATTATGAAAAAGTCTCCCCTACATAGGCAGACCCGGTCCTTAGATGAAGGCAGGCAGTCATTCCTTCTGTACTAATTACGAAGGACCCGGAACCTTCGTCTCCCTTCTAATGGTCTGGCTACAGGAGACCTTCAGTGTGCTTTCACCGCAAATTCTGTCATGTCGTTGCTGATTTGTACAACCTGTGCTTGCGGGAAAAAGAGTAAAGCATTTCTGGGATATTCAAGTTGATCATGAAAGAGCAAAGGTGTGATGGGCCTGATGGCTAGAGCAAGCTCAATAATGAGCAAAAAAAACCGAGGCGTTACCAGGGTTCGAACCTGGGTTTCGGGAAAATCACAAGTCAAAATCCCGAGTGATAACCACTACACTATAACGCCGTGTTATTTGTTCCGAAAGTT
The DNA here is from genome assembly GCA_002995095.1 of Rhizopogon sp. AM-2018a. Classification (NCBI taxonomy): domain Eukaryota; kingdom Fungi; phylum Basidiomycota; class Agaricomycetes; order Boletales; family Rhizopogonaceae; genus Rhizopogon; species Rhizopogon sp. AM-2018a. The sequence goes on along the minus strand of PVYJ01004206.1, from coordinate 44,739 downwards.
AGGGTGAATTCAGGTCCGTCCATCCGACTTGCCATGGAGACCGCAGGGCGTACAGTTATGACGATGGCTGAATCTAGTGAGTGCCGCAGGGTTGAGCTGAGAAGTATTCCTCTGTATGACATCGTGTAGAGTGTGAAAGGAGAACAGAGAGAATTTACCCGTTTTCCCTGTGCGAACGGAAGTATCATCTATTGTTGGGCAACGTACCTGCAACTCGATGCCTTCATCATTTTGTCTACGGGGTGTGCTGGAGAAAAGGTTTTCGTTTGAGCCCAGATGGGGGGTCAGGGTGCGCGTGTGCGTCGGAAAAGCGGCCAAGGAGAGTGCGTTCCACGACAAGATGTTGAGGGGCGTATGTATGTTCTGGGCCCTGGCAGAGGACTGAGAATACGGTCAGAAAAAAACTTGAACAAGATATTGATGGCATACGTGAGGATGATCAGATGAGTTGTCCATTCTCGAGGTTCCACAACCGCACTGTACCGTCATAAGGCTAGTATGATGCGCTCGCGAGGAATCAAGATAGAACTATTGCAATACCACGGATGGCATCGCCAGGGCGCTCTGTCAAAATTGGAATAAGCTGCAAAGTGGTTGTATTCCATGGCCTAATCGACTCGTTTAGGACGTGGAATACAGCCATTAAATCGAGTCAATGAATAGCCCAGTGGGCCAGAGATGGGTCCCCCCGTCCGCAGTCCAAGCTAAATTACTAATACAGAAATTGGTGATTGAGTTTGCCTGTATTTGAATCCCAGACTCGGTCCTGAACTCATTCTCCTCGCTATCTCCGCCAGTCCCAATCAAGGTACCATCTGGCGAGGAGATAACTGCCATAACTGCCATCACGGAGGTGAGCCCGGTCTTGATTGATTCAACGGTTACTCCGGCCGCTCTTAACATCCCACACCTCAACGAGAACGCCCTTCTGTGCCCCTTTCATTTAGTGATGACCTTGCCTGTGCCAATGTCCCATAACCGTACTCCACCGTCCTCACTACCGCTAGCTAATTTCTTCTCATCCCGAGACAACGCTATAGTACACTTCCTCTGTCCTGCTAGTCATTCTCAATTGGTATTGGTTCTCCACTCTCTAAGTTCCACACTTGCAGCGAGCCGTCATTTGAACAAGTGACAATTCGTTGATCGTCTGGCAGCTTTATTAGAAGGAACGACATCTTCCTTCGTCTATAAAGGTCTGGTTAGTAGGGGAGACTAGTTTTGGCAGATGCCTATTACTATTACAACCGTTGACCCTTTTTACGTGTCCTCTCAATTTCCGGCAGGGCCCTATATGTCTTGATTCTCTTGCGAACAGTGGCTGGAAAAGACATTGCCTGAACCAAATATTCCTACTAACCAATGCAGCACCGTCTCAACTTTTGTCAACTTCCGTCTAGGTCGATTTGGAAACAGGATGTGAATGAAGGGCATAAAGCGGTCCAAGTCCGTCGTCAATTGAGAGCAAGGGTTGAGTGGAGTGGAAGTCTGAGTTATCACCGCTGTACGTTATTATTATGCATGCGCTTACCCTCGTGTACTACTGCCACCATAGCTAATAGCACAGGCTGCAATTGATGCGCCCGCTTGCGACTCGGAATTTGGCGCCTATTTCTCATCCCAATCAGTCACGATCTTCAATCTATGGCACATGTACCCGCGACATTCTCCGATCATGTCTCAATATCACGAGGACGTCCCATTCTCATGGTGCCCATTTCTTGATGCTAAGCTTGGTCATGTTTTTCTAAACTTTTGAGCGGCGAACAACTCTTTTGGACTACGATGCTTGACTTACCCAATGTTGGTGACTAGACCTTGAGTTTCAAGTACGGGCAACCGGCACAGGCCCCCGGAGGGCCGCAGTGCACCGAGCCTCATTTGTCACGTGCATATCATTTCCATTATCGTCTATAGGGCTCTATGGGAATTGATCACTACAAACTAAGTACGGCCCAGTACCGTCCATAGGCTGCCGATTGACCTATTCTACTGTGTCGAAGAGTATCCAGCAGGACAATTTTGGTATGCTAGACTACTCGACCCGCTGCGCATGTAGCATATTTTGGCAGGAATGCACTCCCCAGTACAATTCGTGCTTGCAACAGAGCTCTTCGACTGGTGTGTGTGGAATGTCTGTCATAAAAGTCAGTTGATGACGGAATTTCATTCAAGTTGGATTGGATATTACCTGGACTAGAGCAGGATTCATATCCATTTCTGTGACAACAATCGTTACCATTACCGGCTCAAGGAGATAAGGGAAACGGGACCAACGTTCGGTAACAAGGTGCCACCATGTTGCGTTGAGAGGGTCGTTCTCTGACCAAATGATATTGCCCCCGTATGCCTCACGAGTACTGTACTCTAGATAGTATGTCGGGCCAACTTCAGTTTGATTGTCCAATGCCGGAAACTCGTTCACGTCGGCGACGAAACTGCAACATGTAGATACGTGAGTGACAGTCAATCACACCCATTACGGCTGCCTACGTGTATGCATCCAAGATATCGAAAGTCTAATCAAGCATTTAACCCTCTGAGTGAAAATGGAGATGAAAGAAGAACCTACAGCCGAATCCACTTCGTAGAGACGGAAACCAGAATTGAGGTTCGTCAAGGGAGTGAGTGATGGCATAATCTACGTGATGAAGTGAACAAACGTTCGAAACGGATCTCCTAGCTTCTCACCCATGATACAGCCAACGCAGTATCGGCATTCATGACTGTGCCGTTATTCGCGTAGTAGATCTGTAGACAGTTCTAGCCTGACCGTTAGTGAAACCAAACTCAAAAAGACATACAGCAAGCTGGTCCTCGTGGGTGTGGCCAAAGAAGATGTCTGAACATAAAATAGTCACGATGAAGGTCAATGAATATGGATTGGAAGAACTCACTGGCAATGACATGAGGCGAGTAGCGGTCGATACTACAGTGAGCGTAAACATCTTTCATGACCCATCATGAGCTAGAGAACTTACATTTGGTAGACTCCATGTGAATCGATGTTAGGAATGCCGAGGACGACAGTAGCATGAGCTCACTTACAGAGGTTAGCCGGATTTATCTGCGATTGAGTTCCATCCCATCCAGTCAGCACATGTCCAACAACCCACACTACAGAGAGGTAAATATTCAGATCATGCCCCCTGTCAATTTCACGAACCTCTTTCGCCGGCATCCTCGGAAGCCTGTAGCTCGTCCGTGAGGAATCGCAGCACACCGAACGGATCAGGTTCCGTAGCGTTAATATAACTGTAGTAGTTGTTCCTGCGAGGAGTGAGCTAGACGTGTTATGAAGCACTGAGTTCTGTCCGAACGTACGTATACCCTTCAAAGAGAGAAATCAGGGATGCACATAATTTCTAGTTGGAGACAGCTTACAAATGTCGGTATCGAGCGAAATGATCTTGAGGCCATCCGTACGTTTCACGGCATATGCCGCGTAATGGGTTGCAGCGTACTCGGTCACATTTTCAGCAAGCCAGCCTTCGTACTGCCACATAGCGGAAACGTGTTCATACAACCTGTAGGTGGTCATCATCTGATGCACATGAAGGCAACATTCTAATTTACCAGTTGAACTGCGACCCGAGAGGACCGCCCATGGCGTATGGAATCATCTGGAACTGCATGTAGGTGTCGTGGTTTCCAAGTGTCGCATAGACAGGCGCGGGACCAAGGTACTTCTTCAGCAAGTTGTAGACCATGATCTAGCAACCGTTATGAAGCGCGTTTACTTCCAATAACAGGAAGTACACAATACCTCAGCATACTCAACGTAGGCCCTTGCAAGTATCATGAGCTCATCATGAAACTTGGTAATTGGAGAAAACTAACCTTGAATATTGGTTGTCAGAGTCATGCGAAGTTATATCACCAGTAAAGATAGAGAAGTCGGGGCCAGTTTCTTCTGTACCAGTGAGAGGACCAATGGCTTGCATTGCCGAGAGCATCAGGTCCATCGGGGTGTCACTGCGAGCACGACGTTAAACTGATAATTTCTTCTTAGAGTCGGTTATTAAATTACCAATAGTATGCGCCAAAGCGAGCTGCAGGAAGCACAATCTGATCAGGGCTTACGGCATTGAAAGCATTTTGACGACAACACATGTATGCGGAACAGTTGGCTTCAGCGCCAATCGCATAACCTGGAGAAGGTATTATCACACAATGTTTAAGACTTGAATCAAACAAAACGCACGAGGGTCGATGTGAATATCAGAAACGTGAAGAACCTTCAGACGTTCACCACTGGGCTGTATTGGAGGGGGCAGCGGATTTGGTTTCGGCTTTGCGAACCAGCCGGTCATGTTGAGAGGCACAGTTGGTGGAATGGGGCACAACGCAAGATGGTTACAAAGCGTCTTAGAAGGAGAAAGAAATGGACATATTATCTCGACCAAAATCATAGCTTGCGTACCTGGCCGTCATATCCACCAACATTGGCAAGCGAAAGAACTTGCGACAAAGTTGAACCAAGCGCAAACTGGCTGTACTCATCGTAGCACGTTGTAGAGTAGTTGAAGTACTCGCAGACTGCCTCGGCAAGCAACGGTCCCTGTTCGGGAGCCGCAAGCACAAACATTTTTCCAACGGCGAGAGAGGCTTGGCACTGGGCGCAAGTGTTGTTAGCAAGAGCAGGATTGGTAGCAATTGCTTGAATTTGCGCTAGAGCTTGTTCCATAAGCTGCGAAGGTGTTGCTGCCTCGGGAAGGAGATGAGGGTCCACTGTATCATTCTGATGAATGACGTAGCAGTTTGTTAATTTACGCCATGGTAGAGGTGTAGTAACTGTACCTTTGGGAAGTTGGCAGGATCTGACAACACATAGGGGAAAATCTCATTCTGACAAAATTGATGAGATTAGCTAGACCCTTGAGATCTCATTAAACAATACAGACCGTCACAGGATCCGTTATGACAGGCTGTGGCTGGGCCGAAGTAGCAGTAGGATCATTCCAATATGTCCCATATACCGAAGTCGGAAAGGCACCGGGAGCAGTGTACACCGTAGCGCCGATATCGTTCGCTCGTGCTTGATAGGAAGCCAATAATATGAAACCAGCTAACCTGGAAAAGAGGAGCATCGTGGCAAACGAGCTTCTGCACTATCCTGACTTCTGACATTGTAGCTTTTATATGCGGTTTTCCTGTCGATATTTTAAACACACAATGGCAGGTAGTGGCAGCATGTGAAGAGAGTGACACATACCTAACGCACGTTCGCCCGACACCACCTGCAAGAAGTGATGTCAACCGCGTGACCCATAAGAGCATGAGCTCGCCATGTATTCGCCTAGGAGTTGTACTACCAGGTAACAGGAGATACCACCTCAAGACTTGGTGACCCGTTAAGGTAAGTCTATTGCAGCTTTCAGTTTCAAATTTGAAACGTTGATAGACGTCTGGCTAGAACTTCATCAGATCTTGCGTACTAATGGCAAATACCATCAACAACACGTGCCCCGTGCTTCTGCGGTCCGGTGGTGGGACGCAGTGGTACTTTCAGCCGCTCAGATAACAAGGTGATCATATGAGCCGACAGAAATATATGATGGAGATTTGCATCCCATGTCGACGTACGTGTGTTGATATGCTGTTAGCTTACTGCTGCAGAAAAATAGGAAGCATAGTATGTAAGTCACGGTACCGGTGAGAGACTCGAATATCTACTTAGTGGTTGGCATCTGCGCCACAAGGATCCTGGTGTGTGCCGCGCATAATAATAATTAACAACTTGGAAGTGGTGATAGTGGCACAGGAGACGTAGTTGGCGTAGTAGGCAGATCTCAACTGATACTAAACTCCGAATCATTTTGACTCTTGAGTGCGTCTTTCGGCTTTGAACTGAACTTGAATCAATGATTCTTCCGTCAATAATCTCCGTGTTCTTGGTCGGCCTCAGAAGGACCTTTCAAACCTGAGTTACATTAGTCTTCCTCGTTCCTCCGAGGGTTTTATCATGACTACGTGTGTCTACTGGTACGTCTGGCCCTCAGGTTTGTGCTAGGTTCGACTGGTTGCAGGGACACATCTCCGTGCTAAGCCAGGATGAAAACTTTCTTCCAAGACATTCCATACTGACTTCGGCATGTCAATGTTTATGATATCGGCTTCTTGGAAAATCCTTTGAGCAAGCCCCAACTGAGCTGAGGCTTTCCCTGACCCGCACTGTCTAACCCGCCTCGAGGTTGCTTGTGTTAGTCTACCCTGTTTTTACCTATAAAAACCCCACCATTCGCTCACCTCTTCTCTAGCGTTTTTCAGCTCTAACCTTTGTCTAACCTTCCAGATTTCTTTAATCGTTTTCGTGGTCTGCGACCTTCACTCAAGAGTTTTCGAGCTCTTTGCATGTACTCGAACCAACTCGGTAGCCCCCATAACCCCCATAGAGGCTCCAAGCACTCCTGCGCAGGCTTTCTAACCGTTCATTGATTTCGTGTTCCATCCTTCCTGCCCAAATTTCACTCGTACATACTATGGCTCTCCGACTTCCCGTCACAACCTCTTCGGGTTGCAACACCCCTGATTCTGAATTGGAGTCAATTGTTTCAGTTCACCCGACCGCTGCTCGTCGCCCCAACTACATCACCGTCCAGTCTGAAAACACCGTGTACACCGAAGATCATATTACCGCCAAGTACCTCGACCGCGGTGCTGATGTTGTGGTTTCGGATGGCCAGTTCACTGTTACACCTACCGTCAAGCCTTACGCATTCCAGACAACCCGCAAGGTTGGCAAGACTGGGTATGTCATGAATCATCTTCAAATTCCTTTTTTCTTCTTCTGATGTGTGCACTCGACAGACTTATGATGATCGGTCTCGGTGGCAACAATGGCTCCACGCTCTGCGCGACTATCCTCGCAAACAAGCACCACATCTCCTGGCACACCAAGGAGGGCATTCAGCAGCCTAACTACATTGGATCTCTCCTTCGCGCGTCCACGGTTCGCATTGGTACTGAACCGAGTACCGGTAAGGAAGTTCACGTCCCTATCTCTGACGTGCTTCCCATGGTACACCCCAACGACCTTGTTCTTGGTGGCTGGGATATCTCTGGCCTGCCCATGGACAAGGCGATGGAACGTGCCAAGGTGCTCGACTATAATCTTCAGCGCCAGGTCAAACCGCACATGGCGCTTCTCGGCCGTCCTCTTCCTTCCGTCTACTACCCCGACTTCATTGCTGCCAACCAGGAGGCACGCGCAGATAATGTCATTCCTGGCACTGACAAGCAAGTTCATCTTGAGCACATACGGGCTGACATTCGCCGCTTCAAGGCTGAGAACGAGCTTGACCGTGTCATCGTATTTTGGACTGCAAACACAGAGCGCTACAGCGATATCATTCCTGGTGTTAACGACACTGCCGACAACATCCTTGCTTCCATCAAGAGTTCGCATCTGGAGGTGTCTCCCTCGACTCTCTTCGCTGTTGCTTCCATTCTCGAGGGTGAGCCATTCATTAATGGTGCTCCCCAGAACACGTTCGTGCCTGGTGTCATCGCCTTGGCTGAGCGTGAGAAGTCTTTCATTGGCGGCGACGACTTGAAGTCTGGTCAGACGAAGCTGAAATCTGTGCTCGCCGAGTTCCTCGTGAACGCTGGTATTAAGCCGCTGTCCATCGCGTCGTACAACCATCTTGGAAACAACGATGGGCACAATTTGAGCGCGGAGCCGCAATTCAAGAGCAAGGAGATTAGCAAGAGCAGCGTTGTGGATGATATGGTGGATGCCAACCGCTTGCTCTATAAGCCGCCTGTTCCAGGCGCAAAAGGCAAGGCGGCCAAGGGCGAGCACCCTGATCACGTTGTTGTGATCAAGTACGTGCCTGCAGTGGGTGACTCGAAGAGGGCAATCGACGAGTACTACTCTGAGATCTTTTGTGGCGGGAGACAAACCATCAACATCTTCAATGAGTGCGAGGTCTGTAAAATGCTTCTAATGGAATACTCCTCTGATATCGAGTATTTGTACAGGACTCTTTGCTTGCGACACCGTTGATTCTCGACTTAACCATCCTTGCTGAGCTGCTCACTCGTGTCAAGTACCGCGGGGAGGGCCAGACTGATTTTGCGCTTCTGTACCCTGTCCTGTCGCTCCTCTCATACATGTGCAAGGCGCCTCTCGTCAAGCCTGGTTAGTGCCTTTTTTTTCGCTTGTAGTCTTTCATGTGCTGACGCGCATGCCTAGGCACTGACGTTGTCAACAGTCTCGGCAGGCAGCGCAATGCGCTGGAGAGCTTCCTGAATGCTTGCGTCGGCCTCGAGGGCAACAGCGACCTTCTCTTGGAGACTCGTATCTGGTGAACTCCCATCATGTTGCTGCGAATTACACCCTGGTTTCAACAACCCAATCACCCTTTTTCTTTCATATCAATACACGTGGTCTTCAACTGATCGCGAACATTTCAAGCACTCATTGAGCTAATATACTTCAATAGTTTAGATACAGCCATGCCATCATATCCCGGATATCATGCAATGATTGACTGTACTCGTTGTGATTGACTTCTCGAAAATATTTTCTTACTCAAATGGATTTCAAGTTTTGGACTAGATAACTGCAGCGTGGGCACTTGAAGTTTTCGACTCAGGAATAACACTAGCACGTGACCGCGTCTGTTTGGTTGCTTTACTTCATGTTAAGCCGCGCCCTTGAGCTTGAGCGCTTGAGCGGCAGAAAAACATGAATGAATGCTATATTTGGATCACTACTCTGCTTACTCTGCGCGCTAGTGGCAACTTCAAGTTGAAAGTCTGCAGTTGTTTCCCGTCTCCCGCGTTCTTCTATAGTAGGAATTAAAATTGGTGCAAAGATGCGAAGAGACATGACCGCAGCCGTCGGGTTGATCCAGAGAAGCTTCGATGCTCCACCTACTGGCACTTAAGTGGCTCTAGAATTACTGATTTCGTCATCTCGTTCGATTTTCATTCGAGATTCCTAATTGATGCGGCTTCCAGTGACTAAGTAGCTTTGGTGGATGTAAAACGTGTTTCCGCGGGGGCAAATCAACTGGTGTGGACCCAATGGACAGTCAGTAGTACTCAGTAAGTTAAACGCCCGTCACGAATCTTGTAACCGGCTTATCGTTTTTCTGATGCCAAGGTTCCGATCCAGGGTTCCACTGTCAGCTCAGGCGCCCCATTCTTAAGGGCACGTTAGCCCGACGCTAACGGCCACCTTCTTCTCCTCACGCCCTTACGTTGCGGGTCATGGCTGGTCAACCAAATGATGACATCGAACGAGCAGGTCCTAGTATGGGTGTGCATTCAACGTTCTATCAATTCAGCAGAGTTACTGAGAAATCGCACAGACAGCCAACGTGAGGAACAGCCCCGCGAACAGGATTCAAATAATGTTACAACTGCGGTAGTAGAGGCAGCACTCGTTGATCTGTGGACGAAAAGACTCCAGATGCTCACTCTTGTGGTCAGTCATTGGCACACGTTGTCTCAGTTTTTTTTTTCTAACAACCCATCAGACAACGTTTCTCGCTTCAATCGATGGTCAATTCTTCTCGCTCACCAATAATGCACCATCGCAGGTAACGACGCATTCAAGCGTGAAATCCCAGGAGTTTGTGTATTCATGCTTCACTGGTGCACTTGTCTTCCATGTCTGTGCTTGTGAGTGCCAAGATGGTTAGAGAAAAGTGCGAGACACTTACGGGAGAACTTAGCACTCCTAGGATATGCAGCATCTTTTGCTCTCATTCGATATGAATACGTCAATGCGGAAGTCCCTTCCATCAGACAGAGCATCGAGCAGCGTGACCCCACCAGTCCTTCCGCAGTTAAGTTTGGAAAGCCATCGCTTCGGCATAGACCCATCGTACCTTTCTATGCTGTAAATACGATTCTCCAGGAACCGTCCGTGAGCCTCCGGGCTCATTCCAGAACGTTCTCCCCCCCGTTGGCTCTCCTGGCTCGGTGCTACTACACGACTTTGGTGCTAGGTGGTGTTGGCTTTGTCGCTTCCCTCGTTGGTATTACCGCTTATGCATGGGAGGGACTGCAACAGACCGTTGGGATCTTCACAACGGCCTGCCTCGGTATTTGTTTGCTGGCAGGTGTATGGGCGGTGATGTGAGGGTACTAGTTAGCCTGGACGCCCATGTGTCAACGAAGTCACGATATCATGACTTCATGACTTTTTTTGAAGCACTTCAGGTGTCGTATAAGTTAATGCTATTATTACTGTCTTGTCTCTAGCATTGCAACGATCATTCCATTGCTTTAGTTCAAGATAAGATTGATAAAGCATACTTACGGGTCTCCATGCACCCCGCCTAGTATGCATAGCATCAAACATGGGGCGACTATCTCCAATTCCAAGACGAAGGCCTCTTCGAGTCAGGATTGCTTCTCATGGTGATAACATACCCATGGCCCAATTGAAGGACATAACTTACAAGGCAGGTGTGGCGGCAAACCAACATGGAGGTTCGTCTAATACAAACTTATCCGCAAACTTCAAAGCCTTAGCCTTCTGACAGCAAATCTCCACCAAATCCACCTCCTTTTTTCTGATATGCTCCGGCTTAGAATGAAGTTGATCACTTGAGATAAACAGAGTTGTATACCTCGGTGGCCGACGGTGTTGCATGCGTCACCTCAAAAGTCAACATGCAGTTGCAGACCAACTGGCAGTCTGATCGATTCCACGAAAAGTACATAGGCAGTCTTCAGGATCTGTGACTTCAGGTTGTATTGCGTGACACTACGGACGTTGGACCTGTCGGTAATGGGTGCTCGGCGTAGTACTAGAGTCAGCAGTTGAGTAGCAGTTGAGCATGGCATTTCCAGTTCTACGATCGAGTGACTCCTGACTTGTATTTTGTCCAGTGGTTTCGGACACTTAAGGACAATCACTTGTTATATAATTATCTGAATAGCTGACGGAGTCCCATGAACTAGACTGGTGGCCAGTCTACCCATGAACTGACAGAACTGTGAATGTACGCCTATGTACAGACGCAATACGGACGATCTACTTCATGAAGTCATGACATTATGGCATCAAGCGGGCGCCTATTTATCTCTTTGTTCCAAACGCGGCATGTGTTGTGTTTCTCAGTTTGCTCAACTCTTTGACTTTTCTGCATCGGTTTTCAACATTAAACTCGAGGGTGTTTTCTCCCAAGGCACCTTGATGGCTATCCACCGCAAACATACCATGGTGGATAGTTGCACAAGAACACCAGGTAGAAAATTCACAAGCGGAATCAGTATTAGTGGCGCATGTGCCTACACCTGTCAATAGTGCATACCGATTGCTGAAACGGTGGGCCAGATAGAGTTGCGATGCTGCCGATACGTGCGCTCAAGCTATGCTCAGGGACAGGGAAGAAGTTGCGAAATACGATGTCTTGTCTCGTCGAGCACATCACGCTGATAGATAAAAGGACTCACAAAGGTCCTTTTGAATGAAAATAATTTCTTTGTGTTGCGCAAGTAAGTGGCATCTCGCATCATATTACTGTGCCCCGCCCTCTTGTTTTGTGCATTCTGTGACTCGGATATTCCAATCAGCCTCCCCTTCGTTTCTCAGCTCCAGCCAAGGCGTCCCTCAAGATGGCACCGAAGCTCATCTCGCTCCCAGTCTTCACTTTCTTTCTGCTCGCTTTCTGTTCGTATTTGTATCACCGTCCGCACCTCTTCTACTTGATTGAAGTCTCTTTGATCAGTATCCCTTCTTGCGTGTGCAAGCCCCATCCCCATCGTTCTTCCACCCAGCGAGGGTATCACTCTATTCAAGGACGTCATTGCGGTGAGTGAACCTAGTCGTGTTTTTGTGCATTCCTGAACGAGAAGGCGTGCAGCGTGAGGCTTTACCTGAAGTGGAGATATCGACACGCGATCCTGCTCCCGCTTTGGAGCTGCATGATGCCAATAGTGTTTTAATGCGCGCCGAAGACGCAGAACCCGACATACTCGTCGATGATCCTGAAGATGGACTTTCGGCACGGATATGTCGTTATGGATGTCTTTGATCTAACGGTGGGTGATGAATTACCTATGTGCATGACTAGCTTCATAGCTCACTTCTGAGGTATTTTAGTGTTTATTGGGTCCATGTTCACTACATGCATTTATTTGATACTTTCTGCAGGTGTGGTGTCTTTGCACCGTCCACTCATTTTCCACAGTCCTCTCTACATTTCTGATTGATTTTCCCCCACTGTTTCTATTGTCTCCGTGTATCCCTTAGGAGTCTATCATTTTATTTATTTGTACTTAGGACTTTCGCTCGATGCGAAGTTCATATATCCTTGTCTTTGTAGCTAGCCTGTGTAACATTTAACCTAGCCCACTCTGAATATACTCTCCTTCGATATATAACCATGCTGACGCCGGCAGCAACCTACGCCACATTTCCGTGAAATTGGATAAGCCCAATGACCGCCTGTATTCAAAAAGCTAATCAATATTTGTAGGGTGCATCGATTGTGTCGATGTACTCCTCTGTTAGTTGCGCTGTGAGTCTTTAAGTCAAGGCGAAGTATTGCGCAACCGTTAAGCTTTCACTAGCTTCACCGCTTGTTACTTAACTGCCACATACCTTGATCCCGAAAAGGCAGGTGCTGTAGATCAGATCATCAAACAGAACTAGTACTACCGAGTGCGATTTTTTTCTTCCACACAAACCAACTTACAAGGGGACATCCAAATATATCGCGCCGCCGGTTTGATCATCCTCACATCGTCTGGTTCTCGTCGCACGCGTGCCCAAGCCAAGAGTTAATTTAAGAATCAACGCAATAGCGATACACAAGCTAACGTCCTAATTTGGATTGAAACTACCCCCCAAATGCGGTCGTTAGCTTTAGACCAACCCCCTTTGGCAAGGTCAAAGGTGAAACGCAAATGGTACTCGTGCAAAAGGTAGTATAAAGACGTTGCCGACACACCGAAGATGACTCGACCAAGCTTTTTGTGCACTCAGCTCTTATTGTTCCGAGCTCTCTTTGAGTCAGACTCCTGAACCTTCTTCCAAAAAATCAGCAGAACAATAAACCTCTTCCAAAAGCGCAATGTTTGCCAAGTTCACTTCAATCTGCCTCATCGCATGCTTCGCTGCTTCAGGTGTGTCTCATTCGCTAGTCCTGGCATTCTACCAAGCTGACTGTCTATCATATATAGCATGTGCATCGCCCGTGCCAATTGCAGCTCCCGAGGCTGTTGCCCTTGGTAACACAGAGCTTCTTGCTGTAAGTCTTCCTGAATTTGGCTATGAATGATCAAGTCGCTGATGCTTATCATTGCAGCGGGAAGCTCTCCCAATCGCAGAAGCTTTTGTAGAGCGCGAAGCTACTCCTGAAACGGAAGACGTCGAGCCCCGGATTTGCCGCTACGGCTGCCTATGATCGAACCCACTCTTTCCGTACCCATTATTCACTTTTTTCTTATTTGCATCCACTTTTTTTTCCGCCGTCGCCTAGGTCGTACGGTCTAGCTTGATGCGACCGCGAATTATCGCACCCAGTTACACGTTTTTACTTTACCGACGACCATCCCGGACAATATTCTGGATACCATGTTCTTACGCACATTACGACTTGTTTTTTTAACTAGTGGAGTTCCCTGATTGTATTACTTGAGGATCGTAGAGGCTGTATCAATATGACTGCGCTTTTGTATTGTTTCCTGAGTCCGTGTTGAATGCCAGATGGGCTGGCGCTGCTTTTCAGCTTGAGCAAACTCGAATCACCTTGCTTGCCAATGTCTATAATGTCATGTTCTATGCAGTTTCAATACAACACAAAACATCTTTTCTACTCCGTGTCCGACATTCATAGGCGACAGCGCCAATCGAACCGCCCTGTTGTAGCGGCTCATCTGATCGGAACTCGTAATGAAAACAACAATTTATCCACCGTTCCATGAGTAAGTACAGCGTGCATAGTAGCAATGCACCAAGTTATGACAACAACAACCGACGTTGTAGACACTGAGACATCTGACAATTTTTATACCTCGGTGCTTCGGCCTGAGCGCAAGTGCAACATAATCTCATCCGCTACCTTGGCATACGCTAGTAGATAAATCTCCGGGTCATAGTCAGCTGATTCCAGTCGCAACGTAGTCCGTTACGACAATAACACACGACTTGCAGACACTCACATGTCTCATACTGGGGCTTCAGTAGTGTAAATGCAGCAAAATGAAAGCAGAAGACTTGCATAGCTAGCCGCTGATCAGTGATCGTTTCGGATGACGATCACTGGAACGGAAGAGAAAGCTGAAATGATTTTTAGGTCGACATGTCTAACAAGGTGCATACTCGCGCATCGCGACCAATCGCAATCCGCCAGGCAGTTGTAACGGTTAGATGAGAGTTGGAGATTCCATCGTATCAAAGTGTATCGTTTACTTCGCATTTGTGATTTGCCTACTTTGACACGTAGTACCAGATAAAACGACGTCGGTCAGGCGTGACGGACAAGAGTGCTGGACGCGTCACGACTCGGTGTGAGAAATACGCAATGAGGAAACCTTTAATGTCCAACCACAGGTCATTATTAAATATAAAGTGTTCACCCTGTCCTAGTCTGTCCTGCGGCACGGGCGTTCTAGAGCTTTGAACGGATGAAAGGTGCTTCCGCAACCTCCGTCTTAGCGCGCTCGCGGAGTTCGCGACGAAGGATCTTCCCAGCAGCACTGATATTATCAGCTCGTCAGGTATGTAACAGTACAAGAAGGCAATATTACCGGACCTTTTCGGCACCATGTCGATGATGACAATTCCTCCTCTTAATCGTTTGTGTGGCGCGACACGCTGCGAAACCCAGTCTTGGACGCCTAGTGCGAATGATGGTATTTCCTGAGATGATAGTGGGCGCGAGGGGACGATATATGCGCTGTCGAGTGAACAAGTATTAGTTTGGTTTACTGGAGAAAGTGTTCATGGGGCTCACCGAGGTAATTCCGTTGCTTCCTCCTTACTCTCAATGCCAATGACAGCCGCGTCTGCGATCTCGGGGTGCTGCAATAGCAATGACTCCAACTCAGCGGGGGGAACTGAAACATAGTGTATCAGTTGGACAATTGTACTGAAAAATCAATATCGATGGCTAACCTTGGAAGCCCTACATGTCCAAATAAGAATTATGATTATACTTTGCAGGGATAGACTCACCTTATATTTGATCAGTTCTTTTCTCCGGTCCACGATGGTGAAGAATCCGTCCTTGTCCCGCACGGCAATGTCACCAGTCTTGAACCACCCATCAGGCGTGATGGCTGCAGCCGTTGCAGTGGGATTGTTCAGGTATCCCTAACGTGAAAAGAGTGGTGAGAATACTTTTGAAGGATATGGTCATGTGAAGATTACCTTCATGATCGTCGGCCCTCTCACCCACAGCTCACCAGCACCTGGGATATCCGTGTGTGTCTGACGAGTTCACCATGAGGCTCTTAACCTAACATAGACGTGGTGTACTCACCTCGCCCTCGTCCTCCACCAATCTGAGCTCCAAGTTTGGGAGCAGTACCCCTGTTGACCCGACATGGTTGTCGGCGTCGGAAACAGGGAGGAGAAATACCGTTGGTGAGGTTTCTGTAAGACCATACCCTACGCAAAGATTAGACTCAGTATTCCCACGAGTAAATAAGCATACCTTGTGTGATGGTCACATGGGCACCAACGCCTTTCAAGCGCTTCGTCACAGTTGAGACAAGGTCCGCACCGAGGGGTGCAGCGCCAGAGAAGAGAATTTGGAGGGAAGAAAGGTCATGTTTTTGGATAGCTGAAAGGAAGGATGTTGTCAGAATGAGGCAAACAACAAGGGTAGGACATTAGGGCATATGCGAAAGTCAGATTCATGAAGAGCATTAGCACTTGACAGGTTGAAATATGCGCATCATACTCGGTCAGATCGTCACAGATTATGATGTGGGAGAATGAGGAAGATGACCTGCCTGGGTGTCTTGCGAATACGACAAACATCGGAGGGACTACAAGGCTAACCGTCACATGATACTTTGCGATAGCGGCACAGAACCTATCGGGGTCGAACCCTGCCATGACAACAGAAGGTGCGCCCAATAACAGGGGAAGATGGAGAAGCTTAACGCCACCGTAAATGTGATAGAATGGCAAACACCCAAAGAGTACGTCCACACCTCCCTGTTCAGGAATGGAGGGTGTAAGGCATGGCTTTGAAATGGGCCAGGCAGGTTTAATGATCTCGAGGACAGAAGTGAGATTGTAATGTGTAGTCTCGACACCCTTTGGTTTGCCTGTTGTGCCAGAGGAGTAGCAAAGATAAACGGTTTCATTTGAGCGTTCGCCGTCGAAGCTGACTTCTTCTTTGAGCTCGCCGCGTCCAAGGAGTTGGGATATGTTCACAAGGCCTTTCAGCTCTATATCCGGAACAGACGCGTCTTTGTTACCGGTGATCCATTGAGCTCCTGCTACAATGACACGACTACGTATTTCCTGTTCGCAGCATCCAAGGGATCTTAGCATACTTCGCACCGTGGCAAACTGCGAAGGGTGGGTAAACACAAGATGAGCGCCTGCGTCGGTGTATTGATGTTTGAGTTCATCCGGTGTGTATGCGCTATTTGCGAGCGTCGCACAAAAGCCAGCTGCCACTACGCCAAACATCATGGCAGGCCATGTGATTGAATTGGGAGAGAAGATGAGGACTGTCTTGGTGCGGTTTACTAGCGGGGATGGAAGATTGTGAAGGGAGAACGCTAACTGGAGAGCATGCGAGCGAAGTGTTCCGCGAGTTATTGTTGCACCAGACAAGGCGTCAATGAATGCGGGGGACGATGCGGGGAAGCCACCAACTGTGGATGGAGAAGACGGAGAGATACCAAGTAGATGAGTGAAGATGGAACGACGACATAGAGGCACGGGTGGGTAAGAGGACTGGTAAGTAATATTGGTCATCGTGTCGCTCGCTGTGCTCAAGGTAAGGATGTGGGAGAAGGTCAAGGTCGAGTTTGGTAGCTGAGCATTAAGTATTCAGAATTCTCCCACTTCAAACTTGGCAGGGCTCTTGTCACTTTGAACAGATGCCGAGGCACACCCGACGGACGACAACGGATTTTACGATACTGAAGGATCCGGCCGTGTCGACGACTCACTGGCACGACTGACTCGTCCCCATTGTCCATAGCTTATTCGCTAGCGCTCTTTCGATTCGGTAAGCTGTATACGGCGTAAAGCTAATTACCGCTTCCTAGTAGTATCGGCCAATATTGACACCCGACAACATGACGGCGTTGCAGACGCCGGAACCCTGTAAGTATGTCACATTAATGATACAATGTAAAGAACTTGAACTGCCAACCGTAGCCCAAATTCAATGAGACACACACACTTTTGATGTCCATTGTCGATCATAAACAGTTCTACCACGAACGTATAACCATGACGCATTATAGCCAATCCAGGATACGCTGTACAGCCTTTATATATGTTTACGTTGACTTTACGCTATGGCAGGGTCCCGTTGTGATCGGTATGACAGTATAGAGCATCGTTTCAACGTTGCAGTACTATAAACTTTAATATACATACATACTTCTCCAACATCACAACTTGCTCATCTCTGGGATCAGATCCCTTCCTTTGCCATCGCGAAGGAAGTCTCTCAAGTTAGTTAGCGCACGAACCTCCATGTGACGCTGGGAGTCCTGGTTCTCTGTCCCCATGTGCGGAAGGAGGCAGTTTTGCGGAAACTCAAGTAAACGTGGGTTGACGTGAGGCTCGTTTGGGTACACATCTAGGCCAACAGACGACAGCTGTTCATGGCACGAACTTCAGAAAGAGCACAGAGAAGAAAATAAAATATTGACGCACATGACCATCTTCGAGAGCACGAATCATTGCCTCCTCATCAATAACCTTTCCACGCGCAGTATTGACTATAATGCTGCCCTTCTTCATCGCCCGAATCTCCTTCTCACCCACCAGATGAACTGTGTCCTCACGTAAAGGGACGTGCACACTCAGAACATCGCTTTCTCGGCAGAGCTCTTCCACGCTGTCAACGTACTCGCACCACTCCGGTGCATCGGCGACCTTCTTTCTCGAGTAGTACACAACGCGCATGGGGAATGCGTGCAGTAAATTAGCGAGCCGAAGGCCAATACCGCCGAGGCCCAAGACACCCAGCGTGCGTCCCGTGACATCATGTACGCGCCCAGCAGAGAGTGGCGTCTTCCAAGTCCCGTTACGAAGGGATTGCTGAGCCCAAGAATACTCTCTGAGGCAGGAAACGACCAAGTACAGCGCTGTAGTAGCGGTTGCATCATCAACTGCGCCAGGGGTGTTGGACACTCTAATGCCTAAATCACATGTACATGAAGTATAGATTTTTTGACAGATAAAATAAATCAAATGTACCTTTCAATGCACATTGGTGTACATCGATTTGATCGTACCCCGCACCATTATGTGCGATCCACTTGACGGTTCCGGTCTCAGCTAGAGCATTGATGATGTCTTTGTCAAAGACGCCAATACGGTCTGCAGAGGTGTTGTGCCGGTAGATGCCCACCGTCCCGTCGTACTTTCCTCCAGGCTTTAATCCTGCGAGGAAATCTGCACGGTTCTGAGAATCCATGACCTGCGGGGTGCGTTAGGTATGAACAACTCTCGATGAAGGAAGCAAACGCACGACCACGTCTGCGAGCCCGTCAAAAAGTTGTTTCACATCTTCATGAGCCCAGATGATGTCTCCTGGTAAACACGTATACTGTAAGTATATTAAAGCATGTGGCCGCGACAAGTCGGGACTCACCACAAATCAGGATACGAGGTTGGCGAGACGATACTGAGCTCATCTTGAGGGAGGTAGCACGAGTGAGAGGCTATCAAATGAGGAGGAAATGGACGTCCTGCATGAGGATGGACTACTTAAATATTCCATCAAAATGAGTGTCAACATCTGTCAGCTGGTGTGTGGGGCGAGGAGGTGATACGGGTTTGCGGACCGGTAACCCGCTTGTCAAATGAGATCTTATCGATGTCTTGGTCGCTAGCGGCTAGTAAGCCCAATGAATTTATGATATAGCTAATTTTTCATTGTAACGAGCTCAGTGCTCAGATCAATCCTTGTCGACTGGAAAGCACCGGCCCGGCAGAGCCTGGGGGTGCACTGGCAGCTACCCACTAGACGACTCCGACCTTCGGAATCCTGCTCATTTCACGGCGTTTTTCCTGGCCACACGAAATACTTGCAACAGTTCTCCATTATTATTACTTCCCCCACAATTGGCTCGCTCGTAGATCGGTGGCACCATGACCCGTCCAAGGCACGCTGGCATCATCAGATCTCAAAGAAGTCACGGTCGATTAGTCTTCATGTCCAAGTCTGACTGCAGCATGTGACAGACTATTTGATGTGGGTGCC
The DNA here is from genome assembly GCA_002995095.1 of Rhizopogon sp. AM-2018a. Lineage (NCBI taxonomy): Eukaryota > Fungi > Basidiomycota > Agaricomycetes > Boletales > Rhizopogonaceae > Rhizopogon > Rhizopogon sp. AM-2018a. Next base: position 25,360 of record PVYJ01004206.1, on the reverse strand, counting down.
CATCTAGATTCCGCAGAGTTGCCGATATACGCTACCTTGACAGGCCTTTATCCACAGATGTGAAGGCAAGGCACTACGAGAATCTTGGCAACTTGCATCACAGGTAATCGCCTCGAAGCTTGCGTTGTCATATGATATTCCACGGCGAGGATTGGCCGGAACCAACTGGAGGACCATAGTGATCAAATTTCATGTGTGAACAGCCGGCCAGGTATTTAACCTCCTCAGTCTACTGCTATGTAGTTCTGATGTGGGAGTCTGGCTATCACTGCAACTCCACGACAAGGTCTCTTCCTTTGCCAGTGGTCAAGAAGTCCCTAAGATTTGTTAACGCGCGGACCTCCATCTTCTTCTCGGTATCCCTCGTGCGCGTGCCCACGTGCGGCAGGAGGGTGTTCTGAGGAAAGTCGAACAACCTCGGGTTCACATTCGGTTCGTCAGGGAAAACGTCCAAACCGACAGATGAAAGCTAGAAGAAATGTTTCAGTACGCCCAGAAAAATAAGGACTAGAGCAGTTCGTACATGGCCGTCATCTAATGCCCTTAGCAGCGCGTCTTCGTCAACCACCTTTCCACGCGCCGTGTTGACCAAAATGCTACCGCGCTTCATGGCACGAATCTGCTTCTCGCCAACAAGGTTGACTGTGTCTGGCCGGAGAGGCACGTGCACGCTCAGCACATCTACTTGTGCGCAAAGCTCGTCCATACTGTCAACATACTCGCACCACTCTGGGGCCTCTGGGTTCCTGGATCGCGAATAGTACAGCACTCGCATGGGGAATGCATGGACGAGATGTGCGAGGCGAAGTCCAATTCCCCCGAGCCCAAGAATGCCGATGGTGCGCCCGGTAAGGTCGTGAGTGGCGCCAGAGGATACTAGTCTCTTCCAGTTCCCAGTCCGCAAAGAATGCTCGCCGAGAGCGTAATGTCTCATGCACGAGACCACCAAATAGAATGCTGTTGTCGCTGTTGCATCATCCACTACCTCAGGCGTGTTTGACAGACCGATTCCTGCGTGGAAATATTGAGTAGGTACTAACAGATTGCCAAAGCGCAGTGCGACGGTTTTTACCTTTGGCCTTGCAGGCTTTTACATCGACCAGATTGTACCCTGAACCGTTGTGCGCAATCCACTTGACGCTAGACGGAAGCTGCTCGATAAGATTCGCATCAAATATGCCGATCCGCGCAGCGGAAATATTCCGTCTGTATATACCGATTGTGCCTTCATATGGACCACCGGGCGCAAAACGGGCGAAAAACTCCGCACGGTCTGGTGCGTCGTCTACCTGCGCGATATAGGATCAATAGTCTGTGCATCTGAGTCATTCGTCAAGCATGCCTAAGACTGACAATTACGTCCGCGATATCCTTGAACAATTGGCTCACTTCCTCGTGTGCCCACCTCGGGTTACCTACATAGACAGTATGAATGCAGTAAAACTGCTCAAGGTGATTGTCTTACCAGTTATCATAATTAGTGGTAGCTTCGTCATCGCTGCAGACAATATAGGGTTATGGAAAACTGTACTTCAACCATTGATAAGGAGTCCCAGATGGTTGGTCTGGTGACACCAGGCGATTTCGAATTAGTTGACACCTTCATCGGCCGACGGAAGAGCGTTATCGGAAACATCATATTTATAAGTATTGATACAAGGCTCAAGCGAACAATACTCAGAATGAAGAGGGTATAAAACGATACAGGGAACGATATTAATACAATAAAAGGCACTGGAAGACAGAAACAACGTACTAGCCTAAAGAACTTGTCAAAAATGAATATCAAGCACAGCCTCGAGATCTACTCACTGGCTGCCTGGGATACCTCGGCTTCGAAAACCCGCATCTCAAACGCCTTCTTGAAGGGCTCAAATAGTTTACCAGGGACAGCAAACACAATTTCTTCGAACGAGTCTTTGAACGCCGCATGCCTGACTCCCATCTTTCCACCTTCAGGTCTTTCTTCGTCTTCCCCGCACATAAGGAGCCCCGCCCAGATCTCCGCGACCATTTCAACCTTATTCTCACTCGAACCGCATCCGAATGCACCAAGGACGAGAGCCCGATTACCACGTGCCTCAAAGATGCGAAGTGCCCTTGCCATGCGGTCCCGCATCTTGTCACGTATGCCGTCCTCAAAGATGTGAGCGTCTGAGGGAGTGATGCTGTAGTTCTGGCGAATTGCGGCTGCGTTAACGGGCACAGCCGAGAGAACATTAATAAGATAAGGGGGGATGAAGTTATTTGACGACGCAGTCGTCAAGGTGGATGTATCATCGCTATCATCTTGGCGGAAGGTGACAACACCTGGGCTATATACCATGGAGTGATCATAGATACCAGCCCCATCAACGCTGAGAAACTTCCGGTGGGTCGTGTAGAATTCCTTGCCAGGGTCGGTCTGAAGACTAGCTACAAGTGAGGAGGACCTAGCGAGGGTCTCCTCTTGCTCATTACCGCCGTGTAGATAGCCTCCACCAGGACGCTTGGGAGATGCAAAGGAAAGGACCCCAATAGATGTAGTAGAGAGAGTATACGGTGAACTGAATGTAAGGTCCGGTCTTCGCTCGTGCAGTTGCCGAGCAGCCATAAGAGTAGAGCTAGCGACAAAAGAAATGGAAGTCGGCTTGGTTCGGATAGGAGAGACTGTAGGAGGCTTGCGCCAGTCAGCCAAAGACGGCAAGCAATGAGGGTAGAACGTTGTTCCCTGCTTGCTCAAGATGATTTGTGATGAAATGTCGTGCACGATAGGTGTCGTTGTCATGGCATGATGTCCTTGAGATTGAGAAGGGGTCATTTGTGGCGAGGCGCCATCAGGGCAATATATATGGGCAGAGGGCATGATACATGAGACAGAAGAGGAAGAAACTTTCTCTTCGACGTACTTGCCATCCCCAAGAACAATTCGTTGTGTTTCGTGAGCAGCCTGAGCCCAGTATTCACGCCTTGCTCTTTGGACTACAAAAGCAAGCCGCCTCCGCTCCCGCTTGAAATATTCTTGCTTCAAGTGCCGCCGCTTGGAGTCTGAAGATGATCCTGCGGATTTCTTGATGACAGTAACAGAACGCATCGGAGTGCTTGATCGCATCTTCGATGCTGCTAACTTGCGATTAGATTGGCGGGCCATGGAATAGGTTTCTTGGTGCTGTTGATCTTCGTCGCACTTGGTAGCTGACAGTTGTCGTTGTGGAGAGAAAGCTCACGGGACTGCTTTTCTCAAATAAGCAATATTTGTTCATATTTGTTCAACTGGTTGACTGTGCTCGACTCGAAGTTGTCCCAGCTCAACCGTCCCCCGACAGGTCACGTGACATCACGTGACCTGTCAAAACATTTTGTAGCACACAATGATTTCCCGTTGAAGGTTGTCTTGCTACATACTCTTGTATTACTCTACATGAATCAGAGAGCCGCAACTCGGGCAGCTCAACCATATGTGTACAGTAATTAGGCCCCGATGGAGTTTGAAACCTAACCTACCAGCTCGGGCGGTCCGGATATTCAGCCCCATAGTCTTTCATCACTGGATTTAATATTTCGCGCTGTTCAACTCCTCTCGGGTTTCTCATGTGAGTGTATCTTGATATATTTCAGTGCTAATGTTACATTCCGACAGTTGTTTTCTATTCTCGCGCTCAAGTAATGCAATAATACAACCCCCATTGTCTTGATGTGCACTGCGGCACATCTGTGGTACTCCGGACATTTGTTTGATATCCGCGCGTGAACACGGTGAGTTTCGACCTTCCATCGACACTTTAGTTCGTGATCTAACGTATTTTGATCCCTTTGACCACAGATTTTTCGTGTGATTTTTCATAGTTGCTACTGCACCTCTACTGCACTCTGCGCTGGGTTCATACGCCCATGGCCTTTTTTCTTACGCCATGTAAATCCTCCGCTCCCGCGCCACCGATACCACGCAGCCCAGAAATTCTGGTATGACGCCAATGTTTTCTGTGTATACTATGTTGTCCATGATCGTAAGGCCACTGCATTTATTTTTGTGTCGGGCAGGAGGTGTACTATTAGTATATGGTACTACTTACATGATGTACGCAGTGGAAATATCAGTTGTAGTGTTCACGATCTGGTTATTAGCATTGCAGAGTATGAACTGGACCCTGGTACCATTACTGAAATAGTCAGTCATCACAGCATTTTAAAGCTCTCCTCTGGTAAATTTCGTCAAGTAGATGTCAATAACGAGCAGTCTTGTCAGTATGTTAGCGCAGGTCTGTCCATATGTTTCCTTCGTCAATCCTTGCTGATTGATAATGAAAGGTCACATGATATGTATCACGTGACCTCTCGGGGGGCGGTTGAGCTAGGTAACTTTCGACTCGACGTCCACGGTTGTCTAGTATGTCTACTATAAGTTTTATGTATTTTTGGTACCCGCCGCCAGGGCTTCTTCCAGAACATGTTTCAGCTCTGAGCTCTGAGCTATTGGAACTCTCGCGCCAGGGCAAATCCCACACATTGTCGATATTTTATGCGAAACGCATCGTCTGACCCGGCCCACTTGTGAAGGTCTCACGCGTCAGCAAGCTAGCGGTCACCTTGTGCTAAGTATGGCGGGATTGGCATCAGGTCAAACGGTAGGAGCAATAGTGCGAGCAGATTGGTCTTCCTTCGATCCTAACTCTCGCCCTACCGAAATGTCACGTCTTGCTGGCATTGTGAATTTCTCAAGTCCCATTCTTCGTAGACGCCGACAATGAGCCCTGGATCTTGTTCCGTTCCCAAAGCCGGCGTGAGGTCATGCTACTTTTAGTTTGTGGGGTAACTGCCCATCACATCTCATTATAGCACAGACTGAGCGCGGATGTGGTGTCGGGAGGATCACATCTCCTCCTCTTTTGTTCGTACGGGCCTCCGCATAGATAGCGAGGTCCGGCTAATATGGCGTGGAACCCATTCATTTGCTAATTTCAACTGTGCTGCTGACAGTGAATTACCGAATCTAACAAGGTTTTCATGGTCGGTTGAGCAGTTAGTGCGAATAATTAGCCCGCAGTGCAGAAGACACCTGTTCATCATATGCATGTCTGGTGACCACGTCATGTGTTCCATAGTGCTGGTTAGTTGGTTGGCTGTCCAGACGTGTGTCTGTATCTTACCACCATGTCCAACTGCGAGGAAGATAAAAAACGAGAGTCGTACGAAGGGAACGTCGGCCCAGAACATAATGGATACATCCAGCATTCTGAGCTACGCCAGGCTGCTGAAAGGAGCCTTGTCCGGAAACTCGACTTCCGCCTGCTGCCAACAATCGTGATTATCTTCATCATGAACTACATCGATGTGAGCGAGTTTTTCTGTCTGTAATAAAATATGCTGATGGACGGGTTGGAATTCTTGAATAGCGTGTTGCAGTGACGTCTGCTAGACTCAAGGGTTTAGAAACGGACCTGGGCTTGACTGGTCTGTATGGTATTGTTCGGTTGATCCGCATTTCATTCTTTTTGTCCTCAGACATCCAGTACGCCACGGTCGTCGCCATCTTATATGCATCTTATTGCCCAGCACAGGTTAGTTTGCCATGCATGTACAATGTCAAGGAAGCTGAGATTGCTGTCCTCTAGATCCCGTCTAATATGGTAAGTCAAAAATGGTAAATTATGAGCATTTAACGATTGACGACCCCGATCTCAATAAGCTTCTCAACTATGTAACAAGGTCCGTTTTCCTGACGATCTGAGACTTTTCCTTCAATTTGAAACGCACCAGGCCATCCCTCTACATTGGCACCTGTGTAGTGCTCTGGGGACTGACAAGTGCTCTGACTGGGGTTAGTGATCACGTAGCCACTATATTATTTTGATAGACTTCAAACCTCCATAGGCAACGCATAACTTTGCTGGCATCATCGCATGCCGGGTATTCATCGGTCTTCCAGAGGTATGTAACTTTAATGATGTTTCTCCGTGGTAGCTTGATGCCAGGCTTGATAGGCGGCTTTCTATCCTGGTGCTATGTATTTACTTTCTCGGTGGTATACTCGAAAGGTAAATACACAATTTTCTCATACGGTATCCGTTGGTCAATTTGATGTGTTTTAGGAATTGGCATTTAGGTCTGCTATCCTATATTCGGGACTTTTGATGTCAAACGCCTTTGGCAGTGTGCGTCTTTTGTATGTTTTCCTGAATCTACATAACCATGTGACCCACAGTTGATCGCTGCTGGCATACTCGGTAATATGCAAGGCAAATTGGGCATTGCAGCATGGAGATGGTTTGCGATCTGATTGCGCTGTATTTTCGAGTCTTGACCTCAGGGATACAGGCTTTTTTACATCGAAGGTGCCATTACAATATTCATTGGATTTCAAGCCATGTATGTGCTCGCCATCGCAACACCTAAGTGTACTTATTTCTTTTGTGATACAGGTGGCTACTCCCTGATTATGTATGTATCTGATCGACGTATAGACAACCTTCAATGATTTGGTAATCATGTTACTCTTCAGCCGAACAACACTCGATGGTTGACGCCAGCGGAGCGTCGATTGGCACAAGTACGTCTGGCAGAGGATGCCGGCGAAGCTGATCAAGATTCCGCAGAAGCTTCGTATGTAATCCTTTAACATAATAGATAGGAAGCTGCTGAATATCTTCTAGCATATTCGAAGGGTTCATCATGGCCATCAAAGATCCCAAGGTTCTGATTTTCATGCTTATGTGCTGTTCGCAATTGTTGGGTTTGAGCTTTGTCAACTTTTTCCCAACGTAAGCATGCTGCACCGTATGCTGGGATGGATTGATCAAGTTTTTTTTAGCCTTACGAGCACCCTCGGATATTCGACGACAGTAACTCTTCTAATGTCGGCGTAAGTTGCTTGTTACTCACCTGATGGAAGCTTTAATATTTATATTTCTAGTCCTCCATGGGTCTTTGCCTCTATCTGCACGCTCGTTGGAGCTTGGAATGCGGGTAATTAACTCAATGTTGCATTGAAGCTGTCTGATTCAAGCTTTCTTCATAGATAGGACTGGGGAGCGCTTCTTCCATCAAACAGCTTGGTGGTGGGTGGTCATGATCGGTTATATCATTTCCCTGTCGACCATGGCCACCGGGGGGAGGTACTTCTCCATGTTTTTGATGACCACCGGGTACTGTGGTATGTCCGACTTGTCTAAAGTAATCACACCGGCCTGAGTTCTGTATCGCAGGTTTCACATTAACATTGGTCTGGGTCTCTAACGCAATCCCACGACCGCCGGCAAAACGCTCGGTTGCCATTGGTTTGGTCAACGGATTTGGGAACCTGGGAAACCTGTATGCCTTTCACACTATCCTCAGGTTTCGCACTGATTGATGTTTCTTCTCAGAATGGGATCGTACATCTGGAAGGCAAACTGGGCCCCAGAATACCATCAATCTATGATTATCGCGTTGTGTGCCCTCGGGCTAGCAAGTTTCCTTAGTTTTGGTAGGTCGTACGAATCGTGCTCAGCTATGGGTTTTAATATTTTTGCAGTCGTCCGTTGCATGCTAGTCCGCGAAAACAAACGGATGGAGCGCGAGGAAATGGATCTGATGCACGGTCCTGAACGCCAACGAATTGAAGAGGCTGCTGAACTAGAAGGCATCACATTCGAGGAAGCAATCAAGCGTCGGAAAGGATTCCGCTATCTGTACTAGTATCTACACTGCTAAGAGTATACGGCAATTTGTAGTCTTACATGATCAATTGGTGGGTTTGTATGGTAGACAGTTGGTTAGGGTTGAGTAACCCCGTTAATACATTCTGTGTCTATTTTCTTGAAATTCTTACCCCGTCTCCGTATGAGACAACAGGTCTCGCATACTGGCCGTTGGGTTGTATTTCAAGGGACATCAGGGGATGCACAGGACGTTCTGGCCTGCCGACCAACCCCCGTTAATACACCCTGTGTCTATTTCTCTTACCCCCTCTCCGTATGAGACAAAAGTGTTCGTATACTTGCAGGTCAACCTTTCTTGAGTATGCATGCGGAAGGCATCTTCGCGGGTGTAAGTGCGTCCGCACGTCAAACAGATCCACTTTACTTCGAGATGCGCACAGAGCACATGACGGGTCACATTGCCTGGCTTCATATGGGCATAAGAACAGCCCATCCAAAGGCAAGATATTTTCTGCGTCTCTTCGCTCGTGGCGCTGATGAAGGTGTTTTGCGACATGCTTGTGCTCGAGCGCAACGTGCATGGTACACCCGTTCCACTTGCAAGGCTTTAATTTGACCTTGCTGTAGTAGTCGGATAAGATACCCTCATCGATGATGATCGGATTGCCACCGTTATGCTTGTGGAGAAGGGCATGAACGAAGAGAGATTGGCTGAAACGGAGAACAGTAAGCCTTGCAAACCAGCCGAGAAATGAAACCGCTAACGGATCTGCGCTCATATCAGAGAGTGCAGTGGTTGGTTGCTCACGGTCTGGGTGTTATCGGGGCTTCGGAAGGTTTGAACTCCGAATGAACATTCGATGTCCAAGAGTTTACCGTGACTCAGTAGTAGTCAGTACTCAGTTCCTACCTGTTATTTGAACGAGCAACCCACATGAAGCCTTGCCAAGTTGCCATGGTACTATGGTCAGTCCTTTTTGGTCCAAAAACTCGAATGTCTGGAGCTAAGAATCGGATTCCGAGGATCCCCAGGCCAGCCTCAGGCTGCCGATACCGGGACGCAGTTCTTGTATAGGTGAACTTACCCTTCCAATCATTTGTAGCTGCAACAGTCTGATCGAAAACTTGAATTGTCAACCCCGCGGGGGCAGGCACGGGTTGAAACTCACTTATGCGTACTTTGCAGCCGGGGGCTCCCATGAACTTCCTGGAGTATGCACAGGGTACGTTGTAACCCTTGCTCTTTCATTCGGTGGCATTATTGGAGGAAAGTTTCGTAAACCAGTAGGAACCTGTCACATGTATATATGTCAGCCTGACTGCCTCGGAGTTAGTCTCCCGTAGGTAGACCCTAATAGAAAGAAGACAGTCGTTCCGAATTATGTAGCTGGCCTTGGAGTACAGTACGCCACAGCTCTCGAAAGGGAACCTTTTCCCCGTCGATCCGATATATTACCGCCGCCGCGTGGGGAACATGCTTTCCACCTTGACATGAATGAATTTCGGTGATCGTGTCATTATACTGGTATAGATCCATCGACAGGAGTTTCGCATCAGCAACTTGCCAATCCATCACTCTTCAAAGCGACCTGACGGACTTGTTCGGGATGAATACATCCTCTCCAGACCGTACGTCATGCTGCTCTAGTTCCAGGTATAATTAAAACATCCGGTGATATTTTTGTACATCTCAAGTGAAGCTGGCTTTAGGTCAATGGAGCTGGTGAAGTGCTTTGCAATACAAATTCCCTTCCAGGTTTAGTGGTATTCTCGTTGCTTTCCGGGTCGGCTTTACGTCTTCTGCTATCCGGATATGCTTTAGATCTTGAGCGCCACATACCCGCGATCATGAGTTCATTATAGATATCGGCATATCTTTGCCATTGGGAATGGTATAAAAGCCTTCTATTCGTGTGGCTAGATTACCGTGCTCACTTGAGAGCCTCACTAGTACTCTTCCTTGCCCAACATGTCGGTCGACGAGGAGAAGAAATCGGTTTCTATTACAGAAAAAGTGGTCGCAGTAACGAGCGACGCTGCCAGTGATGACTTCAATTTGTTGATAGCGGAGAACAGAAAGGCAGGGGAACGGTCGCTTGTGCGCAAATTGGATTCCCGACTGATGCCCACTGCTGTGGTCATATACATCTTGAACTACATCGATGTATGTCAAATTCGATTTATGAAAGTCAAGGTACTCACATTTATGCACAGCGTGTCGCTATTACTGCTGCACGGCTGCAGGGCTTAGAGGCAGACCTCGGACTGTCAGGTGAGTGAATTGACCTGCCGCAGTAATACCCATGCTCAGTCGATAAAAGACGTTCAATACGAAGCTATTCTGGCCATTCTTTATGTGACTTATTGTCCGGCACAAGTGAGGAACTTCTGCACACTCGCCCTATCTCACTCACAAATATTATCCGCGATCAGATACCCTCGAACATGGTTTGTTGAAACGCTGTTATTTATGCGTCGAAAACTGACGACTCCACAGATTTTGAGTTATATTTCACGGTTTGTTGGAATCGCTGATTTTTTTTGCACCAGTCGTATTAATGGGACGTCACTTAGACCATCATTGTATATTGGGGCCTGCGTTGTTGCATGGGGTCTTACAAGTGCTTTAACTGGGGTAAGCCTTGGTAAGAAGATACAAAAGTTCATACTTGCTAATTCCGAATTGGAGTAGGTCACGCACAACTATGCGGGCATCATGGTTTGCCGTGTATTCATTGGTCTTCCCGAGGTAAATGTGACCTTCTTTTTGCAAACACGTGGTAACTGAACTAGTGCGGTGTTATTTAGGCCGCATTTTATCCTGGTATCATGTATCTGCTGTCGCGGTGGTATACTAGAAAGGCGAGGAGCTTTTCTAGAACAAATAAGGCGCCACTCATGTACTTACTAAACATGCAGGAACTCGCCGTGCGATCAGCTTGGTTCTATTGTGGACTCCTGATCTCGAATGCATTCGGAAGCGTGAGCTTTCTGTGACCATGTAGCCTATAGCACCCGCTAACGATCCATTATAGTTGATTGCAGCTGGAATTCTCACAAAGATGCAAGGCGTACTGGGACTTGCGGCCTGGAGATGGTAAGACGGGGTCCGGATTCTCAGGAACAGTGCACTGATCACCTGTCACCGCAGGTTGTTCTACATAGAAGTATATGTTTTTATTCTACCCCTGAATCTTGCGTTCTGACCGGCGGTAACTTTTCGGTAAAGGGGGCCATCACAATGTTCTTTGGCTTCTTGACCATGTGCGCAAATTCAATGTTCTATTCTTATTCGTGGTTGACAGTCGTGCTCTTTTCGTCCAGGTGGCTCCTTCCAGATTTCGTAGGCAGTACATTTTTAGAACGAGTTGCGGAGGATCTTACATGACATGGCATAGCCCTACAATACTAGGTGGCTCAACGCAGCGGAACGCCGCCTGGCTCAAGTCCGTCTTGCTGAAGATGCAGGGGAAGCCGATAATGATGCTGCAGACCTCACGTATGTCCAGCTCGAGTTGTATCCTTTGCTGTTGCTGACAAGGATCCATCCAATATCATTTCGTTACTTGGCACACCATTCTGGTGTTACAGCATCTATGATGGCCTTCTGTTAGCAATCAAGGATCCAAAGGTTTGGATTTTTATGCTTATGAGCTCCTCGCAACTTCTGGGCCTGAGTTTCATCAACTTTTTCCCCACGTAAGTATGATTAATCTTAAACATATTACACTAACATGGAGAACAATAGGTTGACTGCTACGCTTGGGTTCAACACCACAGTTACACTTTTGATGTCGGCGTAAGTACGATATCCCACGGTTAGATTCATATTAGTGACTCCCTCTCATTGCCAGTCCTCCATGGATATTTGCGTCAGCCTGCTGTGTACTCAATGCGTGGCATGCAGGTAAATCTGATTCCTGACAGTGCGACAGTCAGTTGACGAAATGAGGGACTCAATAGATAGGACTGGGGAGCGATTCTTCCATATCACTGGCTGGATGTGGGTGGTCATTGTTGGATACATCATCTCGCTCTCCACCATGGCTAATGGTGGGCGATACGTTTCCTTGTTCCTCATGGCCACTGGGTATTGTGGTAAGTGCTCATTACAAATTTGAAATGTGAATGCAGGCTTACCACTGTTTCGAAAGGATTTGCCTTGACATTGGCCTGGGTTTCAAATGCCATCCCTCGTCCACCAGCAAAACGATCCGTCGCTATGGGACTTGTCAATGGGTTTGGAAACCTCGGTAATATGTGAGGTGTCTGCGTTTAGTTCAATGTGAAATTACTTACAAGTCTTCACAGGGTTGGCTCATTCGTATGGAAGCAATCGTGGGGTCCCGAATATCACCAATCTATGATTATAGCATTGTGTAGTCTCGTTTTTTCCACAATTTTAAGCATGGGTGAGTAAAATCATAACTTGACTACCCTGAAGTAACTCGAGCACGCATCATCAGCGATGCGGATGATATTGATCAAGGAGAATAAGCACATGGATATGGTGGAGAAGAAATTAATGGAGGGCCCAGGACGTGAACGTATTGAAGAGGCTGCGAGATTGGAGGGGATTACATTCGAAGAGGCAGTAAAAAGAAGGAAGAGCTTCAGGTATTTGTACTGATCAATAGACTTTTAAGAGACGATAGTCTTTTTTTATATACTCTCGTTCTGTCCTCGTAGACCGGTCTACGTAAGGTACAGTACGTGCAATGTAGAGACAATACATATTTACGAGAGACGATGAAAGATTAACGATTTTGATTGGCTGACTACTAATGTGAGCTGACTTGAAGTGCATGCCACTGGCAGCAGTTGTATCATACATATATGCCATGAACTTCAACACGCTACTCTTACTGGGCTCGTCCTGACTGAAATTTGCATGCAGGTCGCTTGTGTTGATGTTCATGACTACGATAAAGCTTGGCACACCGTGACGTACGTATAAAATCGCGAGTTTTCGCTCGTGCCTCGTAAAAAGAGGCTCTTCTTGTCCGGCGAGCTATCGTAGAACCGAGCTGCATGAGGTCCAGCATCACGGATCTTCAAGCGTCAGGCATATAATACAGAGCGTGTTCAAGTTGTTGCTGCCCTCATCCTTCCTGACGTTTGACTACTCCATCTGTGTTGACGCCAGCTCGCAATCAACACCACGGTCATGGCCCACCCTGTAATGTGGAGAGGGAAATTGTTTTTCTACCCTATTGGCAATACATCTGCAGTGTGCCTCACACAGGATCTTTGTCCAAGCGAAAAAGCAGATTTACTACTTCTTGGATGTGGCGATCCGAGGCATATCCTCTACACGGTGCATACAAACAGCGACGCCTTGCAAAGTAAAGCGTGGTCTTTGCCATTATTCTGAGACTGCTAATGGTTTCTTGTTCAGAGTCACGCAAACTGGACATCACTTGCTGCGACATCGAGGGTGCAGTCATCGGTGAGCGCCAGCTTTTCAAACTTGTTGCGATGCGCTTACCCCGGCATATCACAAATAGCTCGTAATGTCATATTATTCACCCTCCTTACCGATGAGGGCGCTGCGCAGAGATTACCGCAACTTTGGAACATCTTTTTCCACTTTTACCTCGACAAAGTCTCCCTTAACCTGCTCGAATCGCAATGTAGGAAGTTGGTCGAGCTATCCAGCGATCTGGATAGCTGGAACAACGGTCCTTATGGTCATTTCCTGCGTATGTGCACTGCGGATACCCTCACCGAGTTGAGGCGTCTTTGGCAGCTCTACATCAAGACGACGTCTTTTTCTCCTAGCCAGGCAAAAGCATTTGAATCTGCATTTGCTGCTGATGTCGAGGCTGGGAGGGTTAAGTCGCGAGACGTGATGACCTCAAGTCGGTCAGCCGGGCCACTGTCGATCTATTCGTTCAAGATGGCGGCTGCTCACTACGACATTTACTGGAAGACAGGTATATGCTCTGCCGTCCCGAAGAGACCCTTGGACATGAAACATGCAAACCCAACCCTCGCATACTCCATGGCTGGTGAGAAATTTGCGGTTCACTATGGAACGGATCCTCTCGCTTGCTTTCACTTGGCAGAAGGCATGGCGCCGGCGATCGGGAGCTCTTCCCTGAAAGCCGTGGTGAATGTCTGTAAGATGCAGTTTGCCACGTGGTGCACTTCGGTTTCCAAAAAACTGCGTGGTCAAAGTCCATCTTCTCCAAGCCAACTCATCATACGTTGCTTTGTTGGTGACGCTCTCAGCTTGTGCCAAGCCCTGCGCTACTTCTTCATCACGAAATCGACATCCACACCGTTCCCTGTTGCACCGTGGAAGCATGCATTTATCACACTTGATCCTGATGCTTACGGGGCTTCGCAATTACCCGCTCCGACCACATTCAATGTCATTGATACTTCCAACCTTCTTGACCACCTCGGAGTATTGAACATCCTCACTGTTACTGTCCCTATTCTTCAACGAACTCCATCAGCTACGCTATACACAGAACGTCTCGCTGGGGGCAGCGACTCCGCAGGCACATTGCTGCATATACTCTGTGCAGATATCGCGACTCTCGGTCTGCTCCTCGGCCTTATTCCAGCGTCCTTCATATCGCAGTTCACGACCCGGTCGAACCTGCACGACATCATGATGCAGATGTTTCAACAGCATGCACCCCAGAATCATGAGCGCATCGCCTGGAAGCTGATCGGCGGGGCTGAGAAATCTGTGACTGATCTCGACTGCCCCATCGATATGGCTCCGGAGCAGCTTGCGGGCGTTCTCTTCAACATTTACCTCAACATGTTCTCTCATGAGAATATGGTACGAAAGATGGCCATGGCCAGGCAGGCAAAGGCATCAGGGCAGTTCCAACTCTCCGGGATCGTTCATTACCACCGTCGCTCGTTCGTGGAGCTTTTAGGTGTCGTGAAGAGGAGGGTGATCACAGAATGGGAGACAGTCATGAACATGATTCATTCCAAGATTCAAAATGACAGGACCCTTCTAACGGGGATGAACTACTACCAAGATCTCTGCTGCCAGTTACACCTCCTCGGTATTTTCAATGTAGATTGGATGTCCCTGCAAAAAGCACAAGAGTTGCATCGCGTTGAAAAGCCCGTTTTCTTGCGCAATTGGAAAGTGCTTCCACAGACAGTCTTTGTAGTCCTTGTCGTTCCTCGGGATCGCCTCCGTCCGCTCTTATCTGATCTTGACGGTGCTGGAACACCTGTGTTGCAGTGCAACGTGGGTGGGACAGCAACTGCAAATGCCTTCTCTAGCATTCACACAGTCTTCGGCACCGTCAATGTCAGCGGCAGGGGCGATGCTAAAACTGTGTCCATTGCGGAGGACGCCACGGGACGGCATGGAACTTCTCCTCTGGTGGTCTGGTTCCGATTGCCGTCCATGGTGTTGATGAACGAGCGTCATTTGAGGGTTGGATTATCTGTTCTTTCCACGCCTGCGACCAGCCCACTCGCCTTGACACTGGGGCTCAACCTTTCCATATTCGGGGCGGACCTGGACGATGAGCAGTTCGTGCACATTCTCCGACAGCATCCTGATGCTGGCTTAGAGAGTGCAGAGGAGAAGTATACGCAGATCAACAATTTGCCCGTGAAGACAACCGGCGCATGTACGTTCGTCACCTTAGATAAGGAACGCCAGAAGCCTCTGTCGTTCACGACTCGTGTGGATATCGTCAAACCGGAGATGAAAGATTCCCTGACCAGCGGCGCTACTCCTTCAGTGAATCGAGTCTCTATGCATTCGATCGCCATCGCTCTTGGAGACCACGCGTTGCAAGTCCCGTTCCCGCTTCCCATCGATGTCAAGAAAGTCAAGCTCCGAATTGCACGAAAGTCGCTATACATCGAGGTAGATTTATTTCTCTCAATGACCAAATACTCGTTTCTCACTCAGCACAGGTGATATTACCCCTACAACTCGCCCTTGGAGGTACGGACTTGGTGGACATATTCCCTGTTATTCCGCATGGAGGTGATCTTGCTCTTTGGAACATGCACCGCGTCAACCTCGATCGATGTGTGCCTTTCGACGTAGCCAATAAGAAGACTCCTGACTGGATGAACCCTCATGTGTCCCTTATGATGTCTGAGCGTGAAACAAGCGCACCGCAGGGAATGATGTCGGGGTCTACGTTGCTGGATGTCAAGCGTACGCTTCATTCCATCTTTTTGGGCGCGAGTGGACTCTCGAATGGCAAACCCCCTTTATGCTATGGCTTGCAAAACGGAGATAAGACCTTTGTCATGTTCTATATCACGGACCTCCGCTTTGACCTCGGCTCGCACACCATCGTCGCTGATGCCTGGGTGATGCCGTCTTCTCCTACGGCCGAGAAGGTGGAGGCATTCCGCAAGGCGTTTGTACATATGAAACCAGGAGAAATGAATATGTTTGAGGTGAACGATGAGGAGAGGAAGGCGTGGATGCACCTCCTCGTAGCCGCGACGGAGCGCTGCCGGACCTGGGAACACAGAACCAACTGCGAGTATCGCGTGCAAGGCGTCATCCCTCTGACTCTGGAGCCTGACGAGAGCCCGATTTGTTCTTGCGGTGCTGGGGTTGGGTCGGAGGCGTTTGTGAAGAAGTACCCGAAGTTTCGTTCGCTTGGGCCTTGGGTCACGAGGGCAGCGATTAGTCCTCTGTTTGCGCTGTCGTATTTGGAGAACATCCGCAATCCTGAGGGTGGTCCCGAATCTGTTACGCCGGCACCAGTGGTGCGTGATACCAGTGTTCAAGTGTGTGCTACTTGTGGAAGGGGGTCTGGGTCTGGGTCGTTGCTGGTCTGCAGCCGGTGTAAAGATATGAGATATTGTTCGGAGAGTTGTCAGCGCAAGGACTGGAAGGAGCACAAGAAGCGATGTGGGTTAGTTTAGTGATAACGTCTCGGACTCTCGGTTACTTTAGATTTCCCGAATTGCATGGTTGTGACGTGACTTGAGTGTGACTATATCGAGGAGGTTGACTGTGCTAAGCCTACTTGTTATCCAACAGACTTGCATCAGGTATGTAGGAACTTGCTACAAATTTTACGTTTAACATGGTCTTGACCGTCGTCGTAGCGTCGCGTATTAGTTTTCAACCGCCCCGAAAACACGCAACACGGCTTCTTCCCATTTAAATTTGGACCACGTCTACAGCAAATAAACCCAGGGTCACATTTTTTCCTTGCTTCATCCAATTCTTCGTCGTCGTCGTCCGACCCGCGCCCGTTGATAACAACTTCTATTACTACCAACTTCTTCCAAGGAGTTCTTTTCGAAGCAACATGGGTGGCGCTGGTGCGTAAACCAGCTACGATATCGTCATTTCCCCACTGACCATGAACTCGTATTATCAACCCTTGTATGCGCCCTTTCGTTGAACAGGCTGGTTATTCTTGTTTTCTGTCCTCATGGCAGCCGGTTTACTGTTCACGATGGTTTTCTTCGTACGTCTTGCCCTATGGCGGTTCCACGCCCATCGTCCCTTACTCCCTACTGCTTAGATCATTATGTTCTCGGATTTGGAGTGCGACTACATCAACCCAATAGACCTCTGCAACAGACTCAATCAAGTACGTCGTGCCTTAGCCTCGCCCAGAACACTCTCCCTGACAATCCCCCGTCCCTAGTTCGTTCTACCGGAAAACATCGCTCATGCCCTCTTGACCCTTCTCTTCCTCCTCTCTGGACAATGGATCGCGTTCCTCCTCAACCTGCCGCTCGTCTTGTACAACGGTAACAAGTACGTCACTTTCTTGCACCCTCATCTCAGGCGCCCGGCAGTGGAGCTGACGTGCTACGACAGGATACGCAACAAGAACCACATGTATGACGCAACAGAGATCTTCCGGACTCTCTCTGGTCATAAGAAGGAGAGCTTTATGAAGCTCGGGTTTTACTTGCTTTCATTCTTCTACTATCTGTATAGGTGCGTCATCATAGCGTTGTTATCCTGTGTGTGGGGCTGACGAGGCTCATACAGGATGATCGTTGCGCTTATCTCCGAGAGTGAATGAGGTGCAGCTACGACTTTTGACCAGAGCTGAGCTGCTTTCGGGGTGAGTTTATGCTGGTGATGAAGCCGTAGTATAAGTTGGAGATCTTTGTAGTTAAGAGTCATGTTCTGGTTGATATCACGATCTACTCGTTAAGGCCATTGACGCTATCCTATACTGATCCGAAAGGCTGCGATTTAAATAGTGAATGAGATGAGATGTGTGAAAAGAACAACGGAGAATACATATGCTAGCAGTAAGATAACTTGTTCGCAAGATGATGGAAATCAACCATAGTTGATGTTCCTCAGATCTTTCATCAATATCCCCAGAAAACAAAAACCTTAGACAACATGTGTCTCTTAGTCAACATCCATCCCTGCGCCTCCACCTCCTCTCCTGCCACGACCGCGGCCACGGCCTCTGCCGCCACGGTGCCACTTCTGTGCGTCCGGACGAGAATTTGTGTGCTGGCTGTACTGCTTTGGGTCGACACCCGGTGGCACAACCAGGACGGTTGCCCGGGGATCCGAAGCTAAGATTGAATCTGACCGCATTTTTCTGTAGAAGACCGGTGATGAGAGTCGAGTAGTCCTTGAGCCGTTCCACCTACGATGAGCCTTCATCACCTCCCTCCATGAGGATATCCACACTATCATCAACAAAATCCGGGCCAGCAAGTCGTCCTGACAAACCAACCGCCTTCGTGCCTACGATGTTTACTTGCAAGATTTTTCCGTCTGCAGGCTGGCCATTGAACTTGGCCACAGCTGCGTCCGCGTGTGCCGGCTGCTTAAAAGTGAGGCGCACGATAACGTTTTCAGACGCCTTTGCGGATGCCATTTCAGACGAGATGATGGTGCCACAGCGCTTGAAGATGGCCTATCACCAAAACGAAACAGGCAAAAAAACGTCAGCGTTTACGAGAATGGAAAGAAGCGCCGACATGAACCTTACCTCTACATCAGCTGCCGTCGTCCCCCGCACGAGACCTTTCACTTCGACCACGTTTCCAGAGGGCGCTGAACCGGCGCCTTTGATGCTCAGGCCTTTGCTCTCTCCTGTTGCATCCCTAAGCGCGCGCTGCGCAAGGCGCGATTCAGCTTTGCGGGGCTGAGCAGCGTTCGACGTGAGTCTTGAGGAGAGAGACGGCTTGTCTGGGTCCTCGTAGAGATCATGCGACCACTGAGCGTCTGGATCGCCTTTCGGCGGACGACTTGTGCGGAGCTGAAGCGCGCGACGTGTGTTTGTAGAAGTGGCGCACCCAAAAAAAAAATTAAGGGCATGTGTTGTGGAATTATAGAGGGGCATCGGGAGGAGTACATGTTATTCTTTTACACTGAATCCAGGGGGATAGAAAGCTGTACGCACGTATGGCGATGAGCGGCTGCCTGATTTTGAACGAATGGGTCCTATGGAGGGGGCACCGTCCATTGGGACGCTCAGGCGCTCGAGGAGTGACATTTGAACGGTTTAGAGAGGAATAGAAAGGCGAGGCGGGTATGTAGGATCTGACAGGGTGACCGTTGCGGTGAAAGTACCTCCTGTATACAACTGTTTACCATGTGGCACTGCACCTCCATAAATATCATCAATATTAATATTAATTCTACGTAGTAACTAAATTACTCTGGAATTTAGAAAGTATGCTTTATTCCACCCCAGACACAACTCTCATCTGTTCCTCCCTTCGAGGATTTATAATCGTAATGGCGTAAGCGAAAGGCTTCGGGTGACTGTCAAACAAAAAAAAGTCAGCCCCCCACAAAATATCTGTGACGGACAACTAACATAGCTAGACCGGTGGTATACTCTGGAATCACCGGGATATCCATGCCTTCGGAATCCTTGGCTTTCGTGATGCGAGTAGTGGACAGAATGGAAATCACAGCGGCCCATAGAGACAAATCAGCGAAATGACGTCCCGGGCAGATACGCCTGGGCTGATTGAGCAACGAATGAACGTGCTTTGTGAAGCACCGCTCACCTTCCGAATCCATAGGCGAAAGAAAAGCCATCATTCAATTTACCCTCTGCGGTTAGGTGTCTTTGGGGGTCGAATCGAAGTGCTTCGGAATAGAGACGCTCGTCTCGAGATAGAGCCCTTAGTGCGGTCTAAATTCCAAGCGCAAGATCATTTTAAACGTGAAGTACGTACCATTTGTTCACCATGATGAGGGTCCCTGTGATGAACTTCAGGTTTAGTGTGCAGCAAGAAAGAAGTGTGCGGACCCTTTGGGATGAAGTATCCTTCATAAACATCATCCTGAGATGTTACATGCGGCAGGCCTAGCGGTGTGACGGGCTGCCACCTTAGAACTTCTCGGCAAATAGCTTCGATATAGGGAAGCGACGGCTTATGCTCGAAGTTTGGGATGTTATCCCCACATACGGTGTTTATTTCAGCGACAGCGCGAGATTGCACATCTGGGTGGAGTAGCATTGCAAGCAGGAATGTATGTAAAGCTGAAACCGTCTAGGGACGTAATATGATGAGCGATTGTCGAACATATCGACTGCATGGCCTCACCGTCTCTGTTCCAGCTGCGTGACTTTAGTTTTGCTTGCAGATTAGATTGTCCGCTAACTCACCAATGGATGCACTGATAGCGACACATTTTATGAATTCTTCTTGTAGAGGAGATATATCCCCATCCTCGCTCAGGAAATTGGCCACCATAGATAGCGGTCGTTCAGCACCCGTCTAATCTGTGTACAGTCAATATACCACTGCAGAAAGAGCGCTACATACGATTGTCTTCTTCGCGATTTCGAATGGTTCATCCATCATTCGACGAGTAAGTTTCTTACAGTAAGGCGCCCAACGGCGATATGTGGCCCCTGGGAACCATGAAGGAAGATATTCCACTGCAAAGAGGTAAAGTGAAAGGAATTATAGTATCCGGTGTCTGACACGTACGGAAGGGAAACGCCATCATTACTATAGCCCTTTCCGGAGCCATCACGTTCTTGACTATTTCGACAGCCTCGCGTGTGCGGCCAATTAGAGGGTCGCCCTCTGATGAAGCCTCATAACCATACGATGCAGCTATGACGACTGAACCAGCATACCTAACACATATTATATGAGATGAGAAAACAAGCCAGATCAAGGAGCTGTGACAAACATTTCAAGGTGATCCTCTACCCCTTCGGGAGTATTCAGGAGACTGATGACGAGTTGACGTGCTTTACGAAGAAACAAATCGTGATATCCTGCAGATGCTTCTGCATTCAAAACATCATGGTAGAGCTTGCGGTGACGCCGGAGTGTATCTCCATAAGACAGAGTTGCAGTGGTTAACGATATTCCAAACCTGTCACTTCAGCGTTATTGCAGGCTTTCGGTGTTATCGCACATACTCTTCGTATGCGCGGAGAACAGGGCGGTCGGAATATATGGCGGAACGTTTATCCAAAAGGTCCCGCGCGATTTTCATGGAGCTGATAATGATAAAATGTTGACCCAGTACGCGGGAATACACAAAGTCACCTGGCGTGGTGTCAGTGTTAGTAGGCTGCGGTAGTAAGGGGTCAGACGTATACCGTATTTTTCCTTCCAGCTCGCATATGTGAGCCAAGGCCTAGAAACGTCTATGTCAAATGCGTTGCCCACAAATGGGAGCAAGCGAGGGCCTGGCGGAAGAGGCGCTGGACCTGAGTGCTTGCTCACTGAGCGCCAACCTAGAAAGAGAGCAACGAACAAGACGGCGCTATACGCGGCGAAATAAAGGTCTGACATGGTCGGGTGGTTTAGCTGCAATGCAACGCATAATAACTAATACAAATTTCCTACGTTCAAGCCTGACGGGCCTCGGTGCCGCTGGAGAAGCGATGAGGTTCCGAGTAAGAAGTACTTCCGCGCTAGCATCACAAATTGTGTGTTCTTCTACTGAGTTAGTCCGAGCTCGAACTTTTTATGCAACGCACTGTAAAATGCGGATCAGAAAGAAGACAGTTGATTGCGTTGTACATAGTCAATGTGGCCAATGCTGGGATCCTCTGTACCAGCTGTTAATGTAACATGCCACAAGTTTACCCTTAAGTATTACTTGCGTTTCCATAGCTTAGGCTTTTAGTCATCCGAACGAGGACCACCATAATAGTATCTTATCCTCGTTAGAAAGAACGACTATCTTCATTCTATTTCTGTTCACCTGATCCAATGAAAGAGATGGTTAATTACACTCTTGAACCTTCCTAGCGACTGTTTCAAGGATCCCCATCCTACTGGTTGAATTAAAGGCTTGATGCTGTAATTTGACAAAGCACCATCATTTTAGCAGCTTATTCCTTGTACGCTTCTCTCTCTACCCTGAGAGAGTGGAGGGAGAAGTTCGGGGTTTGGATTTGACGAATATCGTGGCCTGTCGGAGACTAGATACACGACGTGAGCAATCATACTGTAAGTTAGTACAAGTAGTGTAGCTAGGAATGAATGGACGTGCCCTCAGTCTCGGATAGAAAGACTGAGGAAAAGTACATACGTCCATTATGCTTACTTCTAATGCTTAGTAGACATCAACACAGTTTATACTTGACTCGGACCGGGCAAATCACCACTCTCGATTAGGCAACTTTCGCAGTTCGGGTCTCCAAACTTTCGGGACCACCTTCCGCTTCCCAGAACGTATGGTTCGAAACTATCTACGAGAAAATCATTTATTCGAACTTTGGATCTCCGAATGCAACAAACACGTAGTACTTGGTCACGATCGGGCTGTAACTATAATACAAGAGTTAGGGAGACACCAAATTGCTGATTGTTCTGAACTCCCTCGAATTCATCTTCTCTCCACTGGTGGCGATCTCATCGAGGCATTATGCTACCTCTAGATTATTCTGCATCATGAGCCTGATCTCCGTCTCCGAAGCCCTTATTTTAAACTCAATAGCGCACGGCTTGTCACTTGGCATCGCCCCGATCATAAACCCCATATCATCCAACGGTTCCGTAGGATCCAGAGTGAGCTGGAAAGCCCAAAGAATAAGAAGCGAGTTTATGTATATGGATCTGTACGAGTCGAAATGAGCTCGGAGGAGCATGCGTGTGAAAAGATACCGCTACCTGTCCGCAACGTGCTGACCGGGGCATATGCTGGAAGAAAGGACAGTCAAAGAGAGTATATCCTGAAAGACGATGCTTACCGCCGACCAAATCCATAGACAAAGAATTTAAGATCTCCTCTCAGGCGACCTTGGTCGTTGATCCAACGCTGAGGCTTGAACGCGTGAGGTTCAGGGTAGACTTCTGGATCTCGAGAGATGGCCCTGAGGGGAACCGTAAGCTTTAAGTTCTTCGTACCTTGAAGGATGATGCATACCAGGGGTTGCCTATTACAGTAGTCCCGGCGGGAATGCAATAGTTTTCCTGCAGATGGATGTCAGATTATCTTCCGCACAACAAATTGTTCGACACTACTTACCCAAATCACGTCTTGAGTCGTTCGGTGAGCGAATCCTGCAGCGTGAACATCGTAAACTAGGTACATAATCGACAACGAAGATACTTACCAGTAGCAGCCAACGGTCTCCATCTCAAAGCCTCGGAGATAAAGGCATCCAGACGAGGAAGAAATTGTAGGTCAGCGATGGTCGGTGCTTTTGTGAAGAAATCGTTGAATCAAAACAACCGCACTAGGAAATAGAGCTACCTCGATCTCTTCCTATGACTGCATCAAGCTCGGCATAGACTTTGGCTTGCTCCTCAGGGAAACATGCGGCTGCCATTAGCACCGTACATATTGCCACAGCAGTCTGACCCCTGGATTCAGCGATATATCTTCGAGAACAGCAAGACACCCCACCGCATCGGTCCCAGCTGCAAAGAAGGAGCCACCAAGAAAAGCCATCTCGGCCTCTGTCAAGCCATAAAGGTGGCTGTTTTCTAGCATATATTTCATGAACGACGGGTCAGTGTCCACATTTCTCTCCTGTGTCAGTTTAGCCAACATGTAAAAGTTGGAGAGGTAATGCATACTATCTGCTGTTTCACCCGGTTGAGCTGGTTGGTGTAGAGTCGTTTAGTCGTCTCAAACTCCGATTTTAATTCTCGGCCGTACCAAGGGAGATATTTGAGCCATGGGATCGAGTCCACCAGGTACGCACCGGGGACCAGAACTGTACGAAGTCTCGCGAACAGTAGGTGAACCTCTCTGACTTCTGGATCAGTAGCACGTGTAGGTGTAGTCTTGCCATATGTAATTTTCATGATCGTCGCCGCAGCGTAACTTCAAAGTACCCGTCAATGATATACTAGTATAACTTGAACCTAGTAAAGCGCTTACGTTATCGCATGATTCTGGAAGTTATATGGATCATCAAGAATGTCGAGGACCGTGTTTTTCGCATGCGACATCTGTAGGGGCTCGTATGCCACTGCTGCTTTAGGCTGGAGGTGCGTATGAAGTGCTCTACAACATGTTAAATCAGATAGAGGTTATTTTTGCGGGATCGCAGGCTACGAACCTACGCATCTGACGGAGCCTGTCCCCTGTAGGTACAAAGCCAATGGATAGTCCGCCATTAAGCATTTCTCCAGCAGCTACGAGGCGAGGACGATCAGCCAGCAATCCGCCCTGCTTCTCCATAATATCTATCGCGGCCTGCAAGGGAATGTTGAGCCTGGGGATGGCACTCAATGTAGAGTGACTAGCCTTGTAACGACCAATAATAATGATTTTCTCAGTTCCTGAGCGAATGGTGATCAGAGGACCATACTCGTCAATCCATCTCGCAATGACGAGAAATGACCTGACCAGGTGATAGTACACAATTAGCATCGATGATTTAATGAGTTAAATGTGAAGCTTTACTTGTGGAGTGGTAGGAAGTGCCCCCGAAGTCTCCGAGTAGGAGGGGAAGGTGGGAGAGGATGGAGATTCTCTGATTTAAGAAAGTAAGCCCGAGCAGTCATTCCTACTACCCAAAGACAAGCTCCACCAAAGAGGATGAGCTTAGTGACATCAGAAATGCACAAGACATGTAGCTGTGGCATGATTGATGGAAGGACCATAGAGCAGAATTGGAGGAACACACCAAAGGTACATCCTTGTTATAAATTTATAAGTAGTACATGTCTGTGGTGATTCGCTGGCTCCAGCCAAGCTTAACGGTTAACCGCAAGAGAACGACCGACGTCGGATCATAAATTTATAATACTTACTTACATGTTGACCTTTGACTCGGAGGTACACTGTTTCCAATGCCAGCATCTATAGAAAATACTGTTAGTAACTTAGTCACGATCATTGGTTCCCTGTTTTCTGATCCAACCAAAATTCAACACCTCAAGTTGAAGTCATCCCTCCCGGCTGTCAACAGCATTTTATCTTCACCGCGGGAGAGAAGTTGAACTTCAAGTTGCGGATAGTCAGAGTCATCGCGGAGTCGACTCTCGACTAAGCGTGTTACTCCGTGACGCATTTCCTAGGCTGATCGTGTTTCCGGCTCTCAAGCTCAAGCTTACGGTCCGACTTGTGTTTTCTTCAACTTGAATTTGAAGCAATATCCGAATTTCATTCAAATTGGTCCAACCTTTTAGTCCACTTGCCTCATAAGTAGTCATAGGGATCGTAGAACACTAAATACTTGCCTTACATACGGCTGAACCCCGCATATGTGCCCGTCGTCGATTCTACCATTTGTATGAATGTGAGTCCTGCCTCTGGTTGCGGTAAGTGATACATTAACCGTTGGAGCCCGCATTTTGAGAATTCTGATTCTGATTCTGATTCTGATTCTGATTCTGATTCTGAT
>PVYJ01004205.1:3551-30168 GCA_002995095.1 Rhizopogon sp. AM-2018a | reverse complement strand
TCTGTATTGTTGTGCATGTTATATTCCACTTTGATGTTTTTATAGACACTCGAATGCCAAGTCATATTGTCACGGGATACGAATAGAATGATAGGAATCATACGCACTAATTCATTTCGATACCATTCCAGCTGAACTTTCTCATACCTAGCTGTATGTTGCATATCGGAATTAATGGCAAACTCTTACGATCGGCTGATACATACCCCAGTTCTGATCTGATATCGGGGGAACTGGAGCGCCACAGTGCATTTCCATTTGCTGGGGCTCAAGCCTGCGAATGGCTCCATGCGCCCGTGGGTACAATGTCCTGTCGCATCCGACGATCTTCCGCTTGTCAACCACAGTGGGTGTTCAAGTTCTTCGTACGTTAGGCTCCTTTAAGGTTTTCAATTGACCTAACTTGTCAGAGTACATGTAGCTCTCAGCTCCTTCCCGTCTAATGCGAAGAGGGTGGTTCAGATCGCAGCTGTGCTCCGCATGAGCTCCCACCTGATACAAAGCACTAGCTACCTTTTCCTCTAATGATGCTCTGCGATTCATCATACGATTATTTAGGGATCCTTGGTTAACCAACTCGGAACCACCACTTTGGTCTGAGTGGTAGAAATTGCAATTTGATTACTTGCAGCAGAATTCAGTCTCCCCTAGGCAGACCCTATTAGAAGGAATCGTTCCTTCTGTACTAGGAACAGAACTCGTTTACATTGATCACTGTGTATACTCGGACTTGGACACTGGCGCCATCACCGGTCGAGCAGGCTGCAGGCAACTTCGACCGGTATTTTGATGACTTACCGGACACAAGGCGCCCACATATCTACTGTGAAAACGCGTCTCTGTTTATTTTTGTCCATTGATGGGGCAGAGCTTATGTTGTCCCTTCCGAAGCTAAATCTCACACCCGCATGCTGCGAAAAGTGGCTGACCCCAAGGCTCTCATGGTCCTTGCGGAACCGTAAGTGTGATAATCTTTTGTCCAAAAGTACTTGATGCATTCGGAATAACATCTTAACGATAACGAAATAGCCCCAACTTGTAGGGACCAGCAGATTCGAGTTCTGGCAATGTTCGTATTGCACGAGGGATCCAATCCAAGACGGTCGGACCATGAACAGGTCTAGATCTGTTGTTGTGAGTTGTTGCGGGGTATGTATATCAAGAGGCTCTTATCAGGCGCTGTTATAAATAACACTAGGAGGCTAGCTTCTCTCATCACGAATTGTGTCCGATGCAACAACCTGCCAACCTATATTTCTATTGGGCAAGGATGGGTCTCTTTGACATGGCGAGAACCTGTGTATGTGTTCCTTGACGCCACTAACTTCTCACCGCATTGAACTACTACATATACTACGGGGATTGAGCATCCTTAGCTCCCTTTGGTGGTCTCACTACTCCCGCCACCTTTGCGATGACTGAGGTTAATATTGCTCAGGATTATGGAGCCATGCTCATCGGTGGCTTGCTGGCCTTTGGGTACGTGGTGAGCCTTGATCAAAAGAATGCGACCTGTCTGACAAAAGTCCTCCTAGGTTGTCTGGTTGTGTTAACATGCAATTCATCGTATACTGGCGACAATACTCTTGTGAGTCTTGGCCTGCTAAGTCATTGGTACGGTAAATTGTCTTCGAGTGTACACCTTTTAATTGCCCTACACAGGTTATTGCAACATGGTACGTGCGTTTGAGTGTTATTTTGCATGCGAGGTTGTCAACAGAATTTCAGGCTGCTTGACTTGTGTCATTCTGCGTTTGTGGCGATTGCCCTCTGGGATTCCATCATCGTACCCTTCGGTGATATGAGTAAACTTGACAATATCCCTTGGTACGTGCATTTTTATCATTTTCTGTCAGTCGAAAGCTTGATGCGCCAACAGGAGTGTTGGTGTGAGTGATCGCAATCTGGGCGCACTGCCAATGGATTTTAACACAGCTTCGTTTAGCCTGCTGTACAGCTTACTGTGTGTTCTCGCGCATGTGGGACTGACTGCTCGATGCTAACTAGGATATCCACCAGGCCACGATCACCTTTATCGTCCAAAGGTTAGTTATGTCATACTGACATAATATGGTTCTGACTTGACTGCTTTAGTTTTTTTGCATACCGGATCTATAAATGTTTGTACTTTTCTCTGTCTTTGTTTTTCAACACTGATGTCCATGGGAAGTGCAAAAGAAGAGGATTATTGTCGTGATTCCCATTGTAAGCTTCTTGCTCGCGGGTTTCCTAAATGATGAAATACCGCTTTCAGGTGGCACTCGCTTTCATTCGTTTGAGTGAGTGCTCCTCGATGGTACAATAATGTGAACTTATACCGACATTTTAATCAGTTGCAGCTAGTGGTAAGTTATGAATCACTTCATGTTCATCCAACTCGAATGATTCACATTCTCGAAACATGAACAGTCTCAATGGGCGAGATGTGAGCAATGTGCTAACATGACTGATCGTCACTGAAACATGTTCTGCTGCAGGATTCGCTTGCAATCATACACCGCATTTGTTCAACACCCACACATAACTGTAAGTGATGTGTAGTTATCACAGGATTAGACGCGTTGATTAAATGTTGTTGCAGTGGTTTTTTACTCTGGGCCTTGTACTTTCAGCAGTTGTAGATATCATGATCACAGTTTTGCTGTGCTACTTTCTTCGCACAAATCGCACGATGATTAAAACGTAAGTTGCCATATGTCCTGATCATACTACTGTGATTCATTCATCTGGTAGCACCACCCGTATCATCGACACCCTGACAGTGTGGACAATTCGGAATGGATCAATCACATGGTATTTCGTTTGAGTACAAGCCATGGGTTATGCCCTGAGACCGCCTTGATTACAGTGTTGCAGCCATCGCGTCGTTGATCTGTGTGAGCGCCGCTGAACTCTTCCGTTAATTCTTGATTGCTCAAATACAACAGTGGTTAGTCATGCCTCAAAACCGCATATTCCTAGGGCTTCACTTCGTTATAGCAAAATGTAAGTCATTTGAAACTCTCAGGAACGAATCTCACCTAGATATTGTGGGTGCAGTATACGCCATCTCCCTTTTAGCTACGTGAGTAACATGCCTGAATCGGTGCCCGTGGTTCGGGGCTAACGGTACGATACATGTAGACTCAATTCCAGAACTCGAATAAGGAACGGAAGGCAGCAAAGTACTGCAACCGATGGTCCTCTCCCAATCGTTTTCCCGGAGGAATGGGGGAATATGCCCGTAATTTCGCGCACGCAACGCAGATACTCGGTAAGTGCTATGTTTTCATCGCAGTCGAATGACATGTCATATAAAAACATGGCAGATGCGTCTTGATCCTTGCCAATTGAGAGCGGGAAATTTAAAACAGGGGCAATCAGTGTGTAACCTTGAGACGTACTCACATGCGCTTATTGACCGCGGAGCAGATCCAAGTGAATGTTGAACAGATTGTGGAGTCCAAGTTTGATGATGATGTTGAGCCGGAACCGACCGTGGAGAGCCGCACAGAAGATAGCGCGGCCTGACATCCTGACATCCTGCTGCCTGTAGCAGTGATGATTCGACACGATCATTCATGACATTCGTTTAGTGTTACTGGTAGCGATATTTATTCATAACATTGTCACTGTACTTTACGTAACTATACTCCCTTTATGTTATCTCACCACCCCGCATTCGACATCCGAGTGGTGACAGACGAAGGAGGTTGGTAAGTGCATACTTCGGGACTCGGCAAAGGCCGGCCCGCGGTGGCCTACTCGGTAAATGGTCAACACCATACACCGATGTAGACCAGCTTGGTACTAGTATTGACCGTTGGTCTCAAGTTTGTCTACACATCGTGGATGGTCATACCTAAATGCTGAAGTTGATTGTTTCGCAGGTTCCACATGTGATTTGTTTTTGTGAGACAGCCGGAGTCCGAAATTGAGTGGTCTATGCGTAGCTGTTTATTTTCTCACGGTGGACGCGTTTTGAACGTGACTTTGCACGTTGTTGTGCTGCTTTGACCGGTCTTGACCATTTCCCAAAGTCTACTTAGGACTCGACTTGTATTCTTTGGTGTCCTTTTACTAGCTCACCATCCCCCACAATGCCTCCAACCATGTCACCACGACCAGAACTGCCCTTCAAGCACCAGAACCCTCATATCGCTTCTCGTACGTCCTTTCCTTCGCTTCTTCTCTCTAATCACCCCTTGACATTCCCCTAGTCGACCTCTCCAAATTGCCTCCTGTTAAATATCAATCCCTTGATCGTGATGGCCATGAGGTTTTGGTATGTTCCAAAATTCCTTCACCCTTATCACTAGTTGACCCCTCCTAGGTTGGGCGCATGAAGATTCCTACGGTACGCTCAATTTTTTATTATATTTTCATGATAATTGATGATTGCAAATCCTAGCCCGGTGGACATGCTTTCATCTTAAGACGCTTCGATACCGGTGCCATCAGTCTGACAACTATGTTCCGGGCCGCGTTCCCCACGGCTTCTGAGGCCGACGAACGTCGTGAAACTATTTGGGTCAAAGAAACATACGATCTCAGCGGAAACAATGGCTCCGCTAAGGAGCCTGGTATTGTGCGTCTTGCGGGAACATGGGTCAGCCCTGATGTTGCCCTTCTTCCCGAATTCGCACAAACATATGGTCTGGGCGGTGTCATCCCTCATGTAGCCAAGGCCAGCCCCGACCCCACTGCAGCCTATCGCCGAGCGTCGACAAAAACGACGCCGAAAGCGGCACCGAGATCGTCTCCTGCTGCAACTAGTAACCTCCCGACTCCGTCCCCATCAATTACACTCCCGACCTCCAAACGCAGGAGAGAATCTTCCCCGGTACCGGCTGCAGATCCTCCATCTTCTACCTTACCTCCACCGCGCCGATCGGCGCGGACGAAGAGTCCAGCACCTGTCCCAATGCCCCTTTCGGCAAAATCGCCAGCCAAGTCCCGATCGCCGGTACCTCGCTCACCCGTGCTGAAATCTCCCAAGGTTGTCAAGTCATCTGCTCGATCGGTGCGGATCGTGGAAGTAACTACTCCAGGAGGGTCGGATGAGACTGTTGTAGAAGATGACGCGGAGACTGTTGAAATTGCGCGCCCAAATATGTCGCAGGACATAGCTGAGCAGAAGGAATTGATCGAGCGGTTGAAGGCGGAGCGAGAAGCAACGTTGATGGAAACCGACTCATTAAAGCGCGCGAGGGAGGATGAAGATGATGAAAGGACAGGGTTGAGGTTCCAGTTTAAGGAACCGGAGGTGCAGGAGAGGCAAATTGCAACAAATAAGCGAGTTGGGAGGTTCCATCTGGAGCCGAGGAAAAAATCATTTGCATGGGGTGTCGCGGCATTCGCGATTGGAATGAGTGCAGTGTGAGTATTTGCACATCTTGCTTTCAATGTGTCCGCTGACAACAATATAGGTCATTCATTCCAAACTTCTTTTGATCACGCTATCTGCATGTCTTATCTGTTTTCCTTAATATTCGCTCTCATTTCCGTTCTTCGGTGTCATCTCAGCACCCATATACAAATCCTGTTCTCCTGCGACACCGAGGCATTTCTTCCCGTGCATGGATCCATTTATATTCATTCCCAGAGTAGCCTCTAGGCTTATTTTCCTGTTGACTTACTAGGTAACTCGTTCTTTCTATTCCTAAACGTTGAGTAGGTAAGTATTGTATAATAGCGAGGCTCAGAGTATGGGCGACTGTACGTGTACCCTGGTTGGTGTGATGACTGCTGTTATCGGAGGCGCGCGAAGGGATACATTGTGACGACAGCGCAGGCATCTTGCTACTCGGTCATATGTCGCTGTACAATACATTATAGAAGACGTGCCTGTATCTTCATCAATGGCGATGATTAGCTCTAAATTTTCATTTTTCTAACCCAACTTGAAGGCAGGTTGCCACTTCCCCCGTGTCCACCGCTCCTATTAAATACTATTGTAATTGGTCAGTCCTGGGATGTAGTAATCCGTCTCGACCAATCACGCCTCTTCAATCAGGCCCTCAATCGCATTCATAGCCTCTCCCCTAGACGAGTCGTTCCTTCTATATACAATATACAAAGACCATGGAACTACTAGTAGGATCTTACTTTGATTGAGCGGTTCTTCAAAATCGTCCTTCTGAACTTGTTCCAGACTATTGAAAGCATATCGGCGTGCTCTCCTGTTCGAGTCTCGAACTGTCTAAATGCTTTGTAAATTTTGCAGTTGTCGGCGGTCGCACTCAAGATGGCGTAACATCGGCGTCATCGAAAGTGCAGTGAGTAAACAAATCTGTTTTTGAATTCTTGAACTCGTTCAACTTACGGTGTTCACCCTTCTGGGTTCTCACTAGTGGCGTGGCGTGTCAGGCCAGCTCGGACGAATACCCCCTTCCCCTCTCTGCGCTGCTCCGGCGACATATGCATGGGCTTCTCACAACCACTAAGTTACAGACACATCAGAAGCGTCCTACGGTCAAACATGACAGCAATGGAGCGAAGCTCCAAGTTTATGGCCTTGGAAACTCACTGCGCAAAGCGCTCATCATCAAAAGAGACAGCCCGTCGGATTGTCGAATCAGCAAAGCCGCAACAAGATTTTTTTTTCGCAACTTCGAATGTTCCTCCCAGAAAAAATGATCAAGGTAATATATATATATCACTTCAAGGAGGTAACAGCGTGATACAAACAGCAGCCTTAAATATCGTCGCTGCATTTGTGCTGACATTTTATCCACGAGCCCGGCAACGTGCACAGTGGTAGGACCGATCACTGGGGATACTAATGGTCTCGGGTCTAATAAATGTATAGCATGCAGCAGGAACGAGAGGAAAAGGTGGTAATGGCGTACGTTTGTTTACAGGTGAGAGTGCAGATAACAGACTTGTGGTCATGGTAGTGCCTGAAACTAAAAGAACAGCGGAATGAGAGGCAATCCTCCCAATCCTCTAGGAACTGCAGAAATGTCAGTATAGCCAACTTAGGGGACATAATATGAGTGGGCCAACATATCCTTGGTCAGCAGTGGCCGCTTTGGTTTCCAGTTCTTGAAGGGATCGGTAGTCGTTTACCAAGGTCTTCTTTTGACAGCTCGGGCATTGGTGGACCTTGATAATTCTTTTGCACATGTTGCTACCAGGGTCTTGGACGATTCACTGAAATGTAAGAGTTGAAGTTGCGGGTGGGAAGGATCGCTACAGATTTGCGAGAGGATCAGAGAAAGGGCGCTGGCTTTTAAGCAGATTGCGGATTAATTTTCGTGCCCAGTCATTAGAGGCGGCGTCGCCACATGAAACAACAGGCGGCGCTGCTGTGGAATCGGGCTCGGGAAGCGCGCCACCTAGCGAAGCAGCCTCAGCGCCACATATACCTGTACCTGTGAGCTACGTCAGTTAGCAGGCCATTATGGGCCATAGTTACTTGGCGTATCAACAGTGCTGTGTTGAGGGCCAGCGGCAATGCATCAGGGTAGTACAAACCGCAGATTTCGCAAGAGGCTGGATGTCAAATGCCTCTGGTCATGAGTGGTAGGTCGCGGATGTCCAAGATATGCAAAGGAAAGTAACGTAATGGATTCAGTATTCGTAGGAGTGCCAGCGATACAGAAGCGGCAAGATGCTAATTTGTGGAAGATATTGTTAATCTAGCGAACCAACCAATCTCCCGACGAAGCATACAATTGCCTGCAGAATGTGGCGGCTGCCACGGGCAATGTCACTGAGGGCACGAAGCGCAAGTGTGACAAACATATGAAAGTGAGCCACCTTGAACCTCGCGTATTTTACCGTATCTGCAGAGCACGCCAGACATATATCGATAACAAGAGAACTGGCCACTAACATGTGTTACAAGCGGCGCTTAGGAGTCGCGCTACCTAGCGACCACAGATACCTATGCTTGTGAGGTGGGTCCGTTATAAGACTGCGCGCCACTATGACGCATAGTCATTTGGCGCATTAATAGAGCTATGTTGGAGAGCCTGCGCCAATGCATCAAGGCGGTACAAGATGTAGATTTCGCAAGACAAAGTTGAGTGACAAATGCCTCTGGTCATGAGTGATGGATCACGGACGCCAAGTTATTCAAATGAAGCAACGTGATGGATTCGGTATTCGTAGGAGTGCCAAGTATACAGAAACGAGTGCCGGGTGTTAATTTGTCTTGTTAATCCAGCGAACCAACCAGTTTCCCCTCAACGAAGCATATCATTGCCTGCGGAATGTGGCGGCTGCAACTTGAATGTCGAGGCGCAGGTGTGGCAAACATATGAAGGTGAACTACCTTGAATCTCGCGTGTTTTACCGTAGGTTAAACTTCATTTGGGTGTAGTGCGATGAGTCACAGCAACTTCTCGGCATAGATGATTACGGTACCTTGTTTTTGCCACACACCCTTGATAATCTTCTTTCCTTCTCGTCAAACACGGGTTCCTTTTGGTAGCACTTCGAGCAAGTGCGAATTAGGACGATAAAATTACACATGATGCTAGAAGTTAATGAGTACATGCGAACATCAGTCACAAAGACAAAGAAACGCACCAATACAGTCTACGGTGTCGAAGCTTTGGCTGTAATTCAGGTAGCAGACTTCCAACTAAACTGAATATATACTGGGTGAAACTGTGGAACATGGCTCAGTCTTTTGACCCGCAAATAGAACTCTTTGGTAGGCTGACTTGAACATGATGTGAATTGGAACGCTAGCCACAATGGACTATAGCTATAGTAGAGAAAGTGGACCATATCGGAAGGAATCAACGACACATTACCACAGTCATGAAAAGTAGTCTAAGAATAAAGAAGAGACGACTGTCTTCCTTCCATCTGGTCTGCCTACGGGAGACTAGGTTTAAGCAGGTTTACGAGCGGACTCGGCGGAGCAAGGCAAAACGGATTCTACTCAGATTCGCAATTAATACAGCCTTCGACATCTTAATACGAAGGAACGACTGTCGGTCTGCCTAGGAGAGATTACACGGAATTGTGGTCATGGAACAAGGGTTTCGCTGAGGCGATATCTCCCATATACTCACTATTTGCGGATCCGAGTTGACTCCCCAACTGTGCCGCATCAGGCGGACTTGGCGTACTCTAAAGCGTGTATTGACATTCGCGGGGCGATGGTGACTATGTAGCGGCTGATGCAGAGGAGTGCTACGTGTTCAACGTTGTCGTTGGCGTTTCAAGTTTGTTTGCAAATTCTCAGAGGGGTATTACGGGTATTCGGTTCATCACCGTCTGATGATTGGATTCATATTACTTAAAGCCCCCCAATTTGCTTCTTGTCCTTCCCTCCTTCCTCCACTCCACTTGTCGCGGACTAGTTACATTTTTGTGTTGCTTCATTTGCATACAGGTGAGCTAAGTCCATGGAAACTAGTTTATGGGTGAAACACTAATGACACGTTTTATGGTGCGCCGCCAGCCATGCTGTCCCGAGTGTTCGCAGTTCTAGCTGTGTTGTTGGCATGTATTCAACATATGGGATAAGGTCGAGTCTCACCTTCTACAGGCTACGTTCATCTATCGGAGTGGCCAACTTGTCAAACATGGCATGCTCACTCTTCCTGCACTTCCTCAATCTTACTATGTCAATGGCGACGTTCAGACGCACTGCGCAGTTATCCAAGAGCCATCCCATACCCTTAGTAGCTGCGAAGACGCAGTTTTTTGGGATCACCTGGACGCAGATGGCAACGTAGCCGCCCGTTTTGTCATTGCGGGATGCGATCCCAACAGGAAGGCATGGAATACTGTCATGGGTCCTTTGCGCGACCCGGAGCCAAGGGGCTACCTTTGGCTGGTCGATACTACGCTAGACAATGGTCTGCAACGCATTGAATTGGCAGGATTCCCGGAAGGACACGACTTCCATCCACTTGGGATGGAAGTGACACCCTCTCGGAATGGAGCCCCGTCTATTTTCTATGTAGTCAATCACGCACGCGGAGGGACAACCATTGAGCAGTTCGTGATTTCCCCAGATGCCCCAACAAAGGCACACTGGCAACGCACGCTCTCATCACGTTGGTTTGTCTCTCCTAATTCTTTGGCCATCACGAACGAGACATCGTTCTATGTCAGCAACGACCATCTTATGACTCGTCGACTCCCATTCCCTCTCGCACCCGTCCTGCCAATGACCGAGAGTATTGCCGCATTGCCCCTGGGCTGGCTTGCACATGTCACAGTGAATCCTGATGGCACAATCACTCACAAGCTAGCCGCCCTCGGTGTGCCCTTCGCCAATGGTGTCGCCATCTCCCCAGACGGCACGACCCTCGCGTTGTCTTCAACTTCACTTGGTCAGATCTACTTCTATGACCGCAATACGACCACCAATGAACTCAAGTACCGGGAGGCCGCCAGCGTCCCCTTCTTCACTGACAACCTCATGTTCGACGAGCACGGCGCACTCATCGTCGCGGGGCACCCACACTTCCCGTCTCTCATTGCGGTCGCTGCCAATAAAACAGATGCGCGTGCGTCCAGCTGGTCCGTCTCGCTAACTCCCCTTTCAAAAGACACGCATTTCGCGGATAATGCACAGAGGAAACTTTATGATTTACGTGCCCCGTTGTCGGCGTCAATGATTGTCCCCGCGAGCAAAGGATGGGAGTTGGAAACTCTGTTCCAGAGTGATGGAAGTGTGTTTGGAACGTCTTCTACAGCGCTCAGGGATCTGAGAACCGGTGCTTTATACATGGTGGGTCTGTACGAGGAGGGGATGATGGTTTGTAGGCCTTAGTTGGTGGGCCATTTGAAGATGTCGATATTTGTTTGTGCAGTTTTGATGTATTTGTACCATTTGCCTATAGTCACATGCTCCTGAATCATCCTTTCAGAATGAAATTATGTTGTGTTATCCATCGATGGATAGATGCTTTATGATAATCGGGCTTACCGGTTATTTCAATTTGTTCTACACAATATCCAGAAGAGATGAGTATTAAGTTCTGACTCGAATGTCGAAACTAGGAGAATGAAGATCAACAAAAGATAAACCGTTTTGAGGGTATAGGGGATCTCGAAGAGGAGAAGATCTACATAGACGAATCAAATTGCACTTCAATCTTTATCAATCCACACGTCGCAGGAAGTGTAGCTTGTCCGACGGAGGGTGAATGAATTATATAGAACCGTCGGTCTTGCAGTGAATATATATTAGCAAGGCCGACGGCGAAGAAAGAAGTACACCCAACGGGGCCGGAGACCAGAAGGACGATCTGCACACTGGCACTTCAATTAATGTCAGGACGAGCAACCGAGTTCGGTTCCACACCGGATAGCGATCATTCAGCGGATGCGAAACACGTATGTGCTTGCACAAGGACCTCAGCAAAAGCACTACGTACATTCTCGAATCTCGGCTAGTTAAGTTCAAGATACCTTATGTAGTCGATGCGCCCACCCGTGGGGTACTTGCCTAGTGTGCAATACGAAGATCAAGGGGTGCTACTTCGAAAGGCAGCACGAATAGGATCAAAACAGAACAACGGGTCCGGCAACTACACGACCACGCCGACGGAGAAGGCAATCCAATGGGGAGCGATGTAGTGAACCTCAGCCGCATATTCTCCAACGCCAACGGAGGGCAGCACATTCATCCGACGCCAACGGTATGATGGTACCAACGGATCCTGCGGGTAACAGCAGTTATTCTTCCTAACAATACAAAAGAGATCCTTATCCTCGGAAAGTCACCCCTTGTACTCCTCGTCAGCAAACTTCTTTTTGGCAGCGCGTTCAGCTTGGGAGTCTGGAACAACGGACGTCTGAAAAGCGATTTCTGCATGACGCGCGGAAGACGTGCGATGGTCAGACACTATGAAGTTTATCTCAACTCACACATTAAAGGAGAACGTCGGTCTTGTCGCTGTCGCTGCTGCGGAGAGAGGTAGTGCACTAGGTAAGCCAATGCCAACTTCCCCCGCCTGACGTTCTTGGGATGGCACCCCCATGTAGTCCCTTGGAAATGAAAGACATGTCATCTTTCCTCTCGTGGTAGATTTCTGTTTGTCTGCGGTAAGGTAGCCCGAGATCAAGGCAAGCGAAATAAAGCAGAGGGTAGATCGACTGACGCACTGTTGCACATAGTCAAAGTGACATGTTTACAATGTAAACGGACAATCTAACAACAAAATATATCCAGTCCTGGGGCCGTCAATGCGGCAGTCAACTTGCAATGTTATTTTGGCCTTTACATAATAACGCGATCGATCATCGAACCGCAAATCGTTGAGATTCGTCACCCCTTTGAATGCTATCTGGGCCGGGAAACTCCCCAAGGACTTTGAGCTCATGAATGTGGAAGTTGCACTTGTGATAAATACAGATAGGACCTAAGGGAAGAACTTCAGGAGAAGCCTCAGGCTCCCGCGCATCAGCTTAAGGAACAGATTTCGCACTGGTTTATATTCGGGTTCACGAAAATTTGGTGACGTCGATTTATAAGTACTCTACATAAACCCTAACCCTAGCAGAAGCGCCAACTGGGATGACATCACTCCTTTCTTCAGGAATTAACAGAAACGTCAATCGAGGTCAATCGCCACCATGGTATCCCCCACAACAAACGCACATCCAGACTCGCAAACTAAGATCGGGGCTAATTATTCCATCCATCACCACCCATCCGAAGTGCCCACACAGCAAAATCACTCCTCTGACAAGAAGCCCATTCCCGACACTGGTTGGCGCGGTTCTCCTCTCATCCCCTCATCTGACGGTGGTGACTCTGAGAAAAATTGGATGTCGAAGCCTCCCTACAGCTGGACGCCAGTGCGCGGTCCTGACGGCGAGGAGCTGTTCAAGACAAAGTACGAGTCGTCCTGCTGGTGCGGTGCGGTACGTTTTGCTTTTGCGGGCGACCCGTTCGACGCCAAGCATTGCCACTGCAGGCAGTGCCAACGGCTCCACGGCGCACCTTTCCAGTGGGCGGTAATCTTTCCAAAAACAAGTGTTCGTCTCCTACAGAATAACAGCAACGCTCTTCACTGCTTCTCCACCACGACTAAAACTGCAGCACATCATGTCCCGTGTAAAGTTTCTTGTGACGTGTGTCGTGCGCCGCTGTTTGATGAGGGGAAGCGCATGGTACTGGCATACCCAAGCAGTTTTAATTTTCCCTCCATCAGAGCACGTCTGAGTGCTTCTGACGTGAAAGATAATGAGACGATGGAAACAGGGGAAGGACACCACGATCCACAGCACGAAGATATCCATCCACCAGGTCACTATGGGGGTGTCCCTCTCGAGTTTCAACCGAGTTGCCATATCTTTTACGGCCAACGCGTCATGGAAGTGTGTGACGGGATGTAAGAATATATTTCCCAGATGACACATTGTTCTGACGTGTCGATTACAGTCCAAAATGGAGAGGACAAAAAAATGAAAGTGAGCTGATGCAGGAGATGAGCGATGTCGTGGGAGTTATGCCTAAGTACAAATGAAACGCTGAGGAGCCACATACATGAGACCGTATTGACGGACTTGATGCCACGGAGCGCAGACCACAAGAGAAACTGCCAAGTGCACACATATTATGGACATACACCGTGATGTTGCCTATCATAATAGATCACTGTGGTTCGGCTTGTGTCAGTAAGGAATGGTTTCGATGGAAACATCCACAAACTTTGGTTGACGTACAGTCGCAAAATCCACAACGCGAACTCTGGATACATAGTCGCCAGGATGACTATTCCTTCTCTAGCCGTCAAAACACCCCAATTGAATGTACTGGACACCCAGCCTCGTCCGGGGGAAAGATCGCTCAGGGGTACACTTTCTCCAGCGAGCCTGCCCACAATGTTCGTGCGGAGCTCTTAGGGTTCTTCCGAACTTCCTAGCGCGATATCTTCGACCCTAACTCAGGGACAGAACACGGGCTTATTCCCTCCTTCATTTCCTAGAGAGTTCCGTTTTCAAGCGCTCTCCTGTCATGCTGGATGTGTAAAAAATGGAGGAGCGAGAACTTCTTGGTCCGCTGCTCCGGCTAAGACGCCTCCACATGGGTTGTCAGGGGATTCGCGAAATTCAACATGGCGATCCTCCTGAAGCTTCGAGAACAAGATGATGGCGTGCCTACATGTATGGGGGCACCTTCCAGCGTTAACAGAGCGTTAACACCTCGAGAATGAAAACTCCTTTCTTGAGCCAGGTGAAGGGAGGTGGTTCTTTCGATTCCATCGATTCATCTAATCGCTTTAGCTGCTTTCTAGCATTTCTGTGCGCTTTTGCGCAGCCCTGGGCGCTCTTGTGCAAGCACAGGCTGCTGTACACCGCAATCGCATGATTGTCAAGTGCGACACACGCGAAGCCAAACAGACGCACACATGCGAATAAACATGATTTATTCGCACGGCGACCCCGACACGAGACAGGATACTCAGATTCACAACCACCCAGATATATTCAAAAATTATCCAACAGCTTTGCTTATTCTTTTATTCATATCTATCACATACCCGGAGCGTGTGCATGGACAATCCACAGCACTACCAGCCGCTCTCACATGCACTCCATCTCCCCGTAGTGCAGCCTCCATACGAGGAAGAGGAAGAAGAAGAGGAGGAGAATGAAGACGAGGGCGCCGTCGAAGAGCAGCTTGATCGTGAAGACGACGAACATGATGTTGTCCCTGGGTGCGTAATTACTGTGAAGTATTGTGACTGCGCGCTTCTGATTGGAATTACTCGTATAAATATACATATCATACACATACGTCGTGTTCAGATCTACACAAGACGAACAAGCAAGCACAACTGCAGCTGGAAAACAGCGCACTGATATAACACCATCTGACCCGCCACAAGACGCAGAACGGAAAAGACGTCCTGGACGTCCACGAGGATCGAAAAATAGACGGACGCGGGGGTCAGCTCCTGACAAGGAGCTGGCTAATGCCGCCCCCAAAACGTCTCCAGCACAACACGGTTTCTACCAATATACCGCTTCACCTGCTCCGGGAGAGATACAACCCCATAATCAACAGTACTATGAGTTTCAGTGGCGAGTGCTAAACTTGTGTGCAGAGTTCTATGGAGCAGCTGAAGAGCTGGTTGTAAGTCTTCGTCTGTTGCGTGATCTTGGAGTGTTGAAATAGCTTTCACCCAGAAAGCTACTCCTTCACTTGTTGTTGCACAATGTTATCAGATGGGCCCCGGTGTGAAGGTAGATCCCTTGGCCATGCTCGGGGAAGCGAAACGCATATGTGATACCCTTGTGAGTTATGTAATCCTACTGATAAAAATCTAAGTCGTACTTACTCTTTAAAGTTAGCATCCCCCTCTCGATTAACTACACACCCTCCGCCTCCACCCTACTTCGTAGCCGGTTATCCAACACCCATGCCATCACAGCAACCACAAACCGGGTCATCCACGTCGGCCACAAATGGCAAATCACCGGCGACTACAGCCCCAGTAATCTCAGATCCGCAATCCTTTGTGGTTCCCATGAGCCAACAACAAGCATACCCATACGGTGCTCCTGCATACCCAACTGCCCCATATTACGGCTACGGATATGGGGGATATTATCCCCCTGTGGCTCCATCTGGGCCAAGTACAGTGACTGCGGCGGGCTCTTCGAGTGGAAGCCCAGGAGGCATTGCCGGAAGCGGTGGAAATCAGGGCGCCTGGTCCGAAGAGGAAACGAAGAGGCTGAAGAAGCTCGCTGAGGAGCATCGCAATGGGAACGGGGAGATAGTATGGGACGCCCTATGTGAGAAGTGGGGTAACTCTCGGACGAGGTAGGCATTTTCTATGTCATAAGTCAGTTCTTTCAAGCTGATTGTTCTCTGCTTGATAGACATCAAATATTGATAAAAGCAACCTCACTGGGGTTGAAAGAGTCTTCCTCGCGGGGAACGAAGCGAAGACGGGAAACTGATGGACAACTTGAGCGCCCCCCACCTGGAGCTCCCACTCCGACAAGTACAGATGCCCCTCAACAGACTCCAGCACCGAATTCCGTTCCCACACCTACTCCACAATCCACGCAGGGAGCCTCTACTTCCCCGACACCTTCAACACCAGCACCAGGGTCTACTCAAGCCTCTCCGGCCATTCGACATGCGCAGACGCAGCAACAGCAGCCACAACCACAACCACAACCACAACCGCCACCGCCACCAGTACACCAACAAGGGCGCGTCCCATATCCCATGCCAACCGTTGCTTCTACAACATCTCCCGTTATATCGACTTTGGCCACCCCTTTGGATCGGTCGGGAGGCGGAAATTACTACCGCACACGACCGCCTAATCAAGCAGCACCTGGAATGAAGCCTTCGGGATCGACGCACCAGTTCATTTATCAACCTAATGGAGGGCGCCGAGAAGGTTAATTCACATAGTTTATCTGGTTCCATCTTGTGGCCTGAAGCCCCTTTGCTTGATGCTCTTATTCCTTACTTTTTGATATCGGTGCAGCTGTGCAGAGTTTCTAGTGCTCTATGTGTGTAGATAAGGCACGTCCTTGTTTTCATCTTTTTGCAGGTCCTGTATTTTCCCGCCTCAGATCCTTGTTAATCATAAAATCATTTTGTTGTTGAATCTATATTTCTCGCCCTTTAGTGACAAGTTATCCTTATGAATCGTCCCTAATACGACCTTTGAAAATTACACTGACGTCGGCATCTCAAGTAAGATAGGGTTCAAAGAGTCTCGACAATGCTTATATAATCCAGGCTCTCCTGCCAAAAGTGTGAACACATAGTAAATACTACTGTTAGCCACGCTGATGTGGCGGTCGTATCATGGCATCCAACTAGTGAACGTCGTCATGGCTTGTCACACAATGTCACAGGCAGTCACCTTGGTTGAGACTGTTTGAGCCCTATCTTACCAAGTACCTGCTGATTTTAAATTGCAGAAATATCCACGTGAAGCTTTTGTGGGTCGAAAGTAACTCTCAAAGAGGCGCGGAGTGGGAATCGCATTTGTACTGAGCACTGAGCCTGAAACAAATCATGTTGCTTTTCGCGGCTCTCGCACTCGGGCATGTAAGTACTATCACCAATGAGGTCTTTCCTGATTTTTGCAGAAATCCATATGATACCCAAAAAATCATTAAATTAGAACAGGTTACCGTCTTAATTTACGGGAATCAGTGTCTAAATCCACGGGAATCAGCGTCTCAGAACCTACGTAACACAACAACCTAGATGCTGGAAGAATAGACGAGTATGATAAGAA
The DNA here is from genome assembly GCA_002995095.1 of Rhizopogon sp. AM-2018a. NCBI lineage: Eukaryota > Fungi > Basidiomycota > Agaricomycetes > Boletales > Rhizopogonaceae > Rhizopogon > Rhizopogon sp. AM-2018a. The sequence continues at coordinate 12,988 of PVYJ01004205.1, read as the reverse complement.
AAAGGAGGATTCGACGAAGTTATTGTTAAGTAAGCGAGTATTCTGTGACTAAAGCGAAAAGCACTTATGACAGATGTCGCTGTCGGGAGCGGAAGAGAGGGGTTGCAGATCACCAGTATATTTAGAATGAGGGTGAGACAGAAAAGTGTTGGTGGACTCTCAGACAACAGTCAGAAGTGAAGTAGCACTGGTCAATGGTGTGCTCAGAAGTTGAGAGGACGCGCGAGTATGTATGCGAGTGGCAATTGGACAGGGTTGCGCGTCGACTCGGACCTGCGCGAGAAAGATGCGCCACAGCCTCTTTGTCACCTCGCCACTACTTTAATCCCCGAGGCACAGCCTTTATGCTGAAATCCCTCGACGTCGAAAATCATTAAATTTGGCAAGAATCGCCAGTACATATAATCTACGATAGTCTCGAATCCTGGAAGAATATATGTCGTTGTTCGGGGGGTATGAGGCGTAGGTTACTGGGCATAATAGCATACCCAGAATGAGGTGATACAGCAAGGTGACTCCAAGACAACGGTAAGTGGACTAGGATATATGCGAGTGGTAGTTGGTCAGGTGAGCGTTTCGTGTTGACCTGCGAGAGAACAAAGCGCCACATTGGCTGCACGGATATTTCACTTGTAAGTGCACTTCCCCGATGTGCCTAACAATGCTCTCCCGCTTCATGGGAGCTTTTTCACATCCACTCCATTCACAAGCCAGAAACTGATTCGCTGGCCCCTGCACCCCGTGAATGCGCAAGTGTCCAGATAAGTCCGCTAAATTGATACATGCGCCGCATGGTACTCTCCCGCCAATATCCCACAAGCAGATGGTGTGGGTGCTTGGATATGTCGCGTCATTATTTGGAGGGGCCTATAAAACATCACATCATCGTCAAAAATAATCATCATCATGGACTGTGACTGACGCTCGGCGAGACAAAAGCGTACTCCGGAGATACTAGAAGGGGACTTATTGTGGACATTTGATTGAGTTGATGATAACCAGTACAGTGATTATATACTTATTCGAGTTGTAGTTGGCAGGCGCAAGACGGCTGGGGGGGCGTTTCATGCAAAGCCAAATCGTATCAATCGGTAAAACGTTGTATTACGTCGATCCGCTCATCAGATGCGAAGTCGATTCATTGAAAAAAAGTGAGTTCATCAAAGTCATTTCCGCTAGCGTGGAGACTTGCCTAGATATGTTCATTAAGGGCCCCACATGCTACCATGAAATCAACTAGTAAACATGAATCAGACAGAGGTGAAACTTTTGCAGGACCATGTACTGTGTTCAAAGCCCCAGACTCATGATGTCTCTACAACCTAGCATCTCTTCGTTCACGGATGATGACAGCGGGAAGGCAAGAAACATCTCGAAAATAAGCACCACGATTTGGGAGGAAATATTGCGAAGAGATATCGAGTCAATGGACTATTAGTCTCCCGTGTAAAATGGAGAACTGGCTAACCGGCGGAGGAAAACGATGCGATGCAACCGATTCACTATAGGGTCCGCCTGAACGCAATTATCATGAGCAGCGAGTGAACTGGAATGAGCGGAATAACGCAACATACGCGGCGATCTACGAGTGAAATACCTATCCGGGGGGATCAAGAGAAGTGTGGCGTCCGACGGCATCGAAAAGCATGTTTGACGCGTTTGACGCGTTTGGTTATCCGATACTTCTCGCAGGAAAAGAGGGCCGGGTTCCTGTTCTGCAATGTATTCATGATGGTTCATTTTGCGGGGTACAATATCTTGTAAACATGCTGGTGGCAGGTCGGCTGACAAAACTTGTGTACGACGGAAGTTGTGTTGCCAGATCTTGGCAAATCGATAGGAAACGTGCCCAGCCTCAAACACCGAAACACCGCCGATAGTTGTATTATTACGCCCCGTGCCATTCTTCAGCCCGTTTATGAGTTATGAGTATTGGCTGCTGCCGGCGAAACGGATTTATTTAGAGAAAGAAGGTGTGGGGAATGTTCGATTGCACATTATACGTACGGGGAAATCTTACGACATCCATCTTGTGCTTTTTCGAAGCTTCAAGGAAGGAATTCACGACAAACTGTTTACTGGCAGCACTTGATTCTCGTTAGTTCAGGCATCACATTCCATCCTGTGCTTTCTGGAGCATCAGCCAAGGTCCTGTGAACAAGCGGAAATTATCAAGAGGTAAAGTTCAAGGTCTAAGGTTTGAAGAGAAGATGACCTTCGGGCCCTTCAACCCATACACAGGGACAGCCCCACATGTCGCCTTGGTCTCTGCATCTAAACGTTGCTTTTGAGAATCGAGATTCGAGATAATGGTAAATAGCTCAGCCCAGTAAGGAATTTCCACAATAATACACCGCCTCCGCCGTGCTGAGTCAGCTCGTTGACTCTTGTCGGAAGCGCCCAACCTTGCCACAACGAGTCCAACCGCCGCCCCCTTGCATCTTAACCTTACCGTCAACCACCATCAGCTTGCGCAGACATCTCCTTACGAACCAAAATTGACAACTGGAGACGATAATGTTCTCAAGTCCAACACCGAGCCGTACTCTAACCACCGCGCTCAAAGGCGCTGGCCTCATCGACAGCGACACACGCATGCGTGATGTCGCAGCAGACAAGCCAGGTGGTCGCAAGGGCGCCTCAAAGGCTCGAACACACCGTACACGTCCAATAGATGCCTACAAGGAGCCGCAGGGCCCAAGTCGAGCTAGCATGGTAAATATGAGACCCTTTCCCCTCTCTTGTTCGCATTTCTTAGCTTAGTTGACCTTCATTCCACCGCTTTTCATCTCCATGACTTGGGGTTTTTGTACGTCGCTGTATCTACTGCCGTCGTTTATCACCCCATGCCTTTGTCTGTCTATCTATACCCCTCTTCATCTGTTGTTGTGTAAAACCCTCGCTTACAAATGTCTCGCACCCACCGCCGCTCGCTCCTGGATAGCTCGCCGCACGGACACAAGCAGGCGGTGCATCGGATGCTCTCACGATCCGTGGCGCATCGACGGTGGGGCGGCTTCGCAGGAACGCCGTTGCGGCAGGTGTGGCGCCTGGAAAGGCGCACGCAGTACCAATGAAAGCAGTAGAAGTATGGAGAGAGTTTGTGGACAGACGATGGAATCCGGAAACGAGGTTTTTGAATCTGGAGGTGAGCAGATTTGTGTTTAAATTTTCGTGTGCCTGACGTCATTCGCAGAGAATGATGGACGATCCGGAACTTCAGAAACATGGTTTACTGCCCCCTGGAGCCCCTACTTCATCAGTGAGAGAGGCTTCAGTGTTGTTCAAGCTAGCTTCACACTTGAGACCAGCTGTAAGTGAAAACATTTTCTTACTGAGCCTTATCGGAGATTCATGCTTCGACCATCAGGTTCAAACATTGTCTCTGGCAAACAACAACATCAGCTCTGGTCAGCTCCTTTCAACGCTAGCGCACTATCTCCCGAAGCTTGCCAATCTATCGCTACAAAATAACAACCTTAAAGTTTGGCGAGACATTGATTTTATCTCTGGGAGAAAAGGAAAGCTGGAGCACCTGCGAGAACTCATACTCCTCGGGAATCCGCTAAGAGAGCAGGAGATTCAGAGTGGAAGGGGAGATAAATACAAGAGGTACGTTTTGCGAGAGGCTGTCATCAGGGTCGCTTACTTAACGATGCCCAGTGACATGGCACGACGGTTCACATCGTTGATAATGTTGGATCAGGAAGCCATCGCAACGATAGCGTTTGATGCTCCTGGGCCATCGTCTACTCTTGTGACAGAGAAACGACCAACCGCAACGAAATTTCCATATGAGATGCGGCCATCATTTATCACAGGCGTTGAAGACTCGGTTGTCAGCAATTTCCTCGTTCGGTGCGTCATCTTATCTCACGATGTTGGTTTGATGATGATAACATGTCACCGCCAGGTTCTTTCCATTGTTTGATGAACAGCGAGCTGCTCTACTCGATGCATATCACCCATCGGCGACTTTCTCGTTCTCAGTCAATACCGCCATCCCGTCACGTGCACGTATACAGGGCCTTCACTCATCTAAAGAGCTGCCTAATCAGCGCAAACTTGATTGGGCAGTCTGGCTTAGTGGCGGTTCCCGGAATCTTGGGCGCATGGGCGGTGGCGTTGATAAAATTGTCAACGCCCTGCACCTAGGCAGTGAAGCGGCGATTCGAGCAATGTCGACACTACCAAAAACGAAACATGATGCGCGTGGCTCACCAGAGAAGTTTTGCACCGATGCCTGGCCTGTGGGCCAAGGCGAAAACTTGAAACTGTTCATTACCCTCCATGGGCAATTCATAGAAGGTGTGTACTCGCGGTTTTCACGGAAGTTCTAGGTTTACCTGGACACATCTTGGGTGCTCTATTGCCTTGGTCCTTTTTGTGGCTTCGAATTCTCTCGAGTTCCGCAATCCCACGTCATCGTGTCACCACTAACTTATTTCCTTTCTTGCAGAACCTTCGCAGGGTATTCGGTCGTTTGATAGGGCGTTTGTTCTAGCGCCAGCGCCACCAGGTTCACGGTTAGCCCGCTTTTCCGCCAGCGTACTCGGGACTTGCCACCTGACTTTACCTGACAGAGCTAAATTGAATGGCTGGGATGTTATGATTCTATCGGATCAGTGGTCAATACGAGCATACTCAAGCTATGAGGCTTGGCATCCGGGGCCGATGCGGGTGCAAGCTGGAGACCCTTTGCCAAGTCCGCCCTTGGGGGCATCATCATCTTCGCTAATCCCCGCGCACGCGCAAGCGCAGCTGCAACAGGCAATATCAAGCTTTGTTAGTATTCGCTTCCCATGCCCAAAAACTTTGACTTACGATATGGTGCCTCTTCATCTCCGCATGACTTTGGTGGTTAGTCTGAGCCGCAGCGCAGCCTTATCATGCAGATATGTGGGAGGACGGGTTTGAATGCGAAGTTTGCGGTGGATTGTTTGCAGAATAACGCGTGGAATTTGGAACGTGCTATCGTAAACTTTGAGCAAGTCAAGGTACGTACCGTAGCGCAGCGGATTGAGACGCTTGTACTAACATTAGACGGCGCTGTTCTGCAGGGGGCATTGTCACGGGATGCATTTCTCTGACGTTGGGGGAGCATGATGAAACCTAATACGGACGACTTCTTCTCGCCGTCGATTTCACACAATATTATTAGACCTTCGATTACGAGCAATTTGCTCCAGAGCAGACTGCTCTATTATGCATTTGGCAAGCTGAAGACTGTCATCATGGTACTAGTTCAATGTACTTAACCCTTCATATCATATTATTATCATATATCATCAGAACGTATTTCATTGAATGTTGTCGTATGCGCCAATTGTTGCTACTCGGAATGAGGCATGATTGCTATCAGACGGTACCAGCATTTGAAGCCACTAGAAGATTTCCCAGCAGGATCGGATGGTTGGGTGATTTTAAGTTTTTGTCGTCGAGGGGTCTACCCTGAGGACATTGGACAGAGATGTTTGATCGAGACAGAATATATGGGGGTCTGCATGGACAGATTGTTGACAATGGGAAGGCGAACAAAAACCGCGGATGGTGTCCCATTGTGTTATTTTTTTTTTGGTTTGTTTTTCTTTATTTTTACGTGATAAGGATAAGCCTCGAGGCCGGTTCGATTGCGCCTGTGCTGCAAAGAAGAATGAGCATCAGAAGATCAATGAGAAGATGTTGTTTGCCTCAAGGCGTTATATCAACACGAAACTCAAATGCCTCCAACTCCACAAAATCACCCTTCCTCCACATTTCTTCCTCCTCACCATCGACCCACTCAACGACCACTAACTCACACTCACACATTCACTCCAAGCCTATTTACGACTGACGACCAGCCATGGTACAACGCTCTTTTGAAAACTTTGCTTTGCTACAAGCCGCCTCAGAGGGCTCCGCCGCTGCAGTGCGCGACGCACTCCAATCTGGCGCTGACATTAACGCGTCGGACAACTCGGGTAGAACTATTCTCACATGCGCTCTAACCGCTGACAGGTAAGTCATCCTCCGGCGCGTTCGCAATTAACTGGCACTCACTTTTATGCGCTCAGATGGGAGACGATCAACGCGTCCGACGCGTCCTTTTTGTCCGAGGACCGCCTCCAAGTCCTTCGCATCGCTGTTTCCCATCCCGAAATATCATTATACACGCTCAATGCACCGCAGGATTCGATAAACGACGTGACACCCCTTAGCATGGCGGCATGGCTTGATATGCCCCAAGTAGTCAACATTCTCTTAACATGCAGCTCAGGTGCTGTCTCAGTCGACGCCGAGGACACCGATGGCGCCACTCCGCTTATGTGTAAGTCCGTCAGATAGCCAGTGTCAACTTCCCTTGACTTGGCTGTGCAATCAACAGATGCAGCACGCGACGGCAGACTGGCAATCGTGAAATATCTGGTACGTCATTTTTTAGCTCGCGCAGATTTTAAATAGCTAATCGATATTTTGTTGTTCGGTATAGCTGGCTCATAGTGCTAGACCAGATCTCAGAGACCGAAATCATCGGTCTTCCCTCCAGTTCGCTTTACCCCATCCGCGTGTCTTATGGGCGTGCGAACAGGCACTACGCGCCTATCGTCTGCGTGAATACGAGGTGATGAATTTCAAGTGCGCGTACTCGGACATAGATACTGATGTGTATGTCCCGACAGAACGGAAACAAGAAGGGGCTTTGTAGGCCCACCCTCAATATGAATCAACTATCGCCGCGTACATCCGCTCAGCCCAATTTGGTACCTACCATCCCACCGGCAACGACATTTTCACCGGAATCTGTGTCTCTCATTACCGACTCTGTTGTACAAGCTGTACTCGCCGCTGACCTTTCTCTGCTTTATCCCCTGTTGTTCTCACAATCCTTTGAACCTTCCCCTTTGGACCATGGACCTGCCCTTGTAAATGTACCTGATCTGGAAGGATGGAGCGCCATCCACTATTGTGTTTCTGTACCAAATCCGTCTATCGAGATCCTCGATGCTTTGTACCGTGCTGGCGCCGACGTCAGCTTGTTTACTACTGGCGAGCACTATACACCTCTCCACTGTCTTGCGCGGCTTGCACGCGTTTGTGATGACATTCCAGAATCGCCTCAATTGTTGTACCAATTCGCTATCCATCTTATTCGTGACCTCCGTGCCCCACTCGCCGCACCTGATAAGGACGAAGAGACTTGTATCCATCTAGCCGCGGAACACGGCGAATGTCTTGATGTACTTCTTGCATTTCTTGATTGTGATACTACAGGTACCGTTCGCAATTTGCGTAATTCCCGAGGGTGAGTTCATTTCTCTTGTCGTTCCTTGAATCTGGGTCATGACAAATTCGGGCCACAGCCTTACAGCCTTCGAAGTTGCACGCCCAATATTCCGGTCCGCATTTAGTCCTGACGGGCAGTTTATCCGTCCGGAATCGTCCCTCTCTGATCGCACGATTCGGCCAGGCAGTTCCGATTCTATCACATCGATTACTTCTTTCGCAGATCGCACTACCCCGCTTTCCCCGCCTACGATCCGAATTACCGATGGTCCAGCCTCACATCTCCCAACTGACTTCGACGCCACTGCATCCGCGGAGCGCCTTCTTGAAAACTTCACACTGGTCTCGACTGAGGCACAATTTGTACGCGACCACAAGAGCCTGGATCGCTTGACTGGCGTGGTAAACGAAACCTCGCATCTCGGGAATGATGTGCTCGCCCATTTCAGAGGGCAGATAGAAGATGCTGCGAGGGAGCTACGCGATACGCGTGCAGCTCTCAACGCCGTCGATCATCTGTGGAATGCAACCTCGCATGACATGGAGGAACAACTCCGTGCACTTCCTGACGGACGGAGTCTCGAGCACATCCTGGCACGTAAGCGCTCGCCAAGGGACTCTGAGGACTCGCAAACCACTGCAGTGGAAGTTCAACCGACGCACGTCAAGTCTATTCTGAAGGAAAAAGAACCCAAGGTGTACGCTGACGCTTCTGTGCTCACCGATTTGCGTCCTCCCAGGCCGCTCGAGACAACGTCGGCCTCTGGTGCACGCGTTGTCCCTTGGCCCGAATGGTTGGATAGCTTCATCCTCAGCGCAGACTCCACGACGTACAAAACGCACCTTGCGAATCTCATTGAAATCGAGCGCGAACTGTTTTCCCGCGAGACGATGAACTCACTCGAAGAAAAAGTCCCCAATAAGGAGACCAAGCTAAAAAGCCTCTTACGCAGTCGGAAGCGCTACGAGAAAGTTGAGAAGAGTGGGGCGTCGAAGCTCAAGTCGTGGCTGAAGAAGAAGATTGTAACGGAGAAGCCCTTGCGACTGCAGATTGCCTATGACCTGGACGGCGCATGTGCGGTGGGGAGGGAGGTTAAGGTGGTCACTCCTCTTTGTATTACGATCTCGGATTCGGAAAAACCCCAAAGAGCTGAAACGTTCTCTCCGCCTCCTTCAAGCGAGGGGACTCACCCCCAGGCGGTCCTCTCTGTAGCAAGTCGTGATCTATCAAGCATCGACGAGTGCCTTCATGGAGTATGTTCAATTTGCATTATCTCAAATTATTAGGCTCATGAACTTGTTCAAGGTTGACAATCTGATTTCAACCGCCTGCCATTCAATCTCCCGTGCCGAGCGGATTATCAAGCGCACCCTCAAAACACGTGGAGCCATGGTTCAAAATCTCCGTTCGCGGTACCCTCCTGCCCACAATCATATTTTTACCTTGCCCCAAGATATGAGCGCCCCCTCTGTATATTCTGGCTACCTCTCTCCCGGCAGCGCCTCTTCGTCGCTATCCTCCTCTGCGCAGTCATCAACCGTCTCCCTCGCCACCACACTGCATGATGACGATGACGAGGACTCGCGAGCACTCCGCAGGCTCCTCCTACGAAAAATCAGCGCACGCATTGACGGCGCCTTTGACGAGATCGACCGCGCCAATGTATGGCTGCGTATCGTCAAGGGTGCTCTGCGCGACCTCAAAACGCGGACAACAGCATAGGGTAGGATAAGCAAAAAATCTTGCAAATTGGACACGGAGCGTGTATGTTATTGGTGTATTGTATACATGTGTATATTATTGCTTCATCTATAGACTCGACATTAGGTACCTCTCACTCTCACTAGCATTTGTACATTGTAGATACGTACGCATCGTAGACATCTGACTCATTGTTGTTGTGTTTCTTTTTTCGATATTCAAATTTGATCGATGTTTTGTAGTATTGTTTTCAAGTTATACATTCCAGGCTCGAGCTTTCTGCCCTCCGTCCATTTCAACAGGTCCAGCGCTAGTATAGGAAAATGTATCATACACGTTCTGAGTCGCTCAACAAAATGAGAGACCAAGAGAGGCAGTTCGTCTGTGTGCCCCCAACTTAACTGTGACTCCAGCCTCGCATCCATGGGCACTGCAAGACGATATCGAACAGTCCGACTCAAGCTTTACA
>PVYJ01004193.1:0-15504 GCA_002995095.1 Rhizopogon sp. AM-2018a | reverse complement strand
GGACATTTTGGACATCGCGATGGATGATGTAATGTTGTAGTTAGATAATTTGGATGGACTGCTCTCTCGAGGTGAATGCAAATAGGCCATGTAACGTGCACGACGAGTTCGAGACTTATTAGTGAGCACGTCTTCAGCAGGAATGCATATGCATAACAACTCGACCACTGTCTTGGGCGTCACCATAGCGCTTCATAGCACTCACTTTGAATGAACCGGTGGAAAATGAAGGGCCAAAATAAAAACATTTGAACAGAGTGAGATTCGAACTCACGCCCCCGAAGAGACCAGATGACATGCTCATCTGATGAGCTGGTTCTCCTTAGTCTGGCGCCTTAGACCGCTCGGCCATCTGTCCTTGATGCTGAGGAAGAAATAGCACTATGCGATTGGCGTTCAAACACTTGCGCAGCTATAATAATCAGTAAATCACACAGGCTCTATCTTGGTAGTTTACAGGATGGGCTACGAGGTGGTCGTAGTAATCATAAGTGGACCGAATCAGAGTAAGAATTACCGGCTATAACTTGCTGGTGAGCGTTTGCAGCTGGACAAATTCGAAATAATTCCCTCTCAGAGCAAGAAGCTCGTCGTGAGTGCCAGATTCGCTGACCCGGCCGTCCTTGATAAAATGTCTGCAACAAAATGAGAAAGCGTTCGCGATGGCCACGGGTGACTCACATGACATCAGCGTTCTGAATAGTCGAAAGTCGGTGGGCGATGGCAATAGTGGTGCGACCCTTGGCAGCTTTGTCAAGGGCTTCTTGTACTACCGCCTCTGAGTTTGAATCAAGGGCTGATGTGGCTTCGTCCAGCAGAAGGACCTTGGGGTTCCGAATCAGCGCGCGAGCGATTGCTATGCGTTCTAGATCATCATTTCAGTGTCCGACAGTAAAGTTTCCGTCAAATGAATGATGCACACGTTTTTGTCCCCCCGAGAGCTGGGAACCTTTGCCCCCTACTTGGGTATCGAACCCACTGTTTTCATGTCAGTAAGCAGTAAGTTCTCGTGATGTTGAGATATCACTTTGGAAGCGACTGGATGAAATCGAGTATATTGGCATCACGGCATGCAGCCTCGATCTCTCCTTGTGTAACCGCATATTCTGGTTTGGTAGCACCAAGCAAAATATTGAAGCGAATGGTTCCCGTGTACAAAGTCTGCAAAGGAAACGGTCAGCTATCTCTACCTAGAGTAAGAATCACGACTGTATTCACAGGCTCTTGCGATACAAGTGAAATCTGCTGTCGATATTCCTGAATATTAAACTCATTGATATGCTCCCCGTCGAGAGATATATGTCCGGAAAGTGGATTGTAGAAACGCTCTAGTAACTGGATGCTGCAGGGAACTGTCATCAATCAGAATACAGCAAAATGGAAAGACTCACACTGTGCTTTTACCGCAACCACTAGCGCCAACCAAGGCGACATAGGTTCCAGGTTTGACGGTAATCGAGAGGCCACGAAGAACCTGGAATCCGGGACGGGTAGGATAGGCAAACTGGACGTTCTCTAGCCTTATGCGGCCCTTGATGGTTTCGGCTGAAACTTTTTCCCCTTCCGTTGACTCTGCATCGATCGCAGGAGTTGAATCAAGAAGCTTGATAATTGTATTACTAGCTGCCTTGGCCGAAGAGATGTCAGGCACAAAGGAAAAGGCGTTTCCAGCCTGCATTGTGCCGAACGTTGTGCCCTGCCAGGTATTTTCCACTTTAATGACGACAGGAGATCGGACAAATAGCCATACCATCAAAGAAATGAAGAAAGCTTCCGTAGAAACCTCCAACCGCGAAACGAGGCCCGAACCATACCAGAAAACCAGAGCAATTACCCAGAATGTCATGGCCTGAGAGAGTGAGTACAACATGCTGCCCCAGAACGCTGCCCTGGTAGTCTTGCGGAGGGGTCCTTCCAAGCTTCTTCCGTAGAGATTAAGGCAATCCTCTTCACGAGTCAATGATACAACGGTACGAATAGCTGCAGCGGCCTCGCAGGCTATCTGAGCAGAACTTTCATATGCTGCCCTGTTCTTCTTATCTTTCAAAACTATGACTTGCTATAAGGCAGATTTAGCGTGGAGGGAGCATATTACGTCATTTACGGACCAAGCGTATATAGCCACCAGACACCAGAACCGGGATACATGCTACATAATAGCGGGAGGTGTGAGATTAAGGTAGGACTTTGGAAAATGGCACGCACCCATGCCCACAAGAGCTGGTTTCCAAGCATATGAAAAGCCAATGGCTAGACCAGAAAACACGGTCGCGGTGGATTGAATAATTCTAATCACAATCAGTGTGTAATGACGCTACTTCGGGAAGACTCTTGATACTCACGTTCCCAGAGTTACGCCAGCGAGACCATTAACCTTCTGCGGGCTCTGGCTCAAGTTTGATGTCAGAGCACCCGTCTGACAGAACCCAGTCAGGTGCTGCAGGAGCTGGGGTAGCGTATATAACTCACGCTATTTTTGTTGTTATCAAAGTACTCGACTGGTACAATAAAGATCAGAAAAAGGACCCGATGGATAAGCACTCACTATCTTGCCGGAGGATGGCTTTGAAGCTCAGAGAACGAAGCTTTGCAGTCAGGACAGCGGCCGAAGAAGCAAAGTAGTAGTTCTGTAAACCATGACACAGGCCGTACCCGATGGCAATAATGAAAAACCTGGCTCAAGGTTAGTGACGTCGCGATCTCCAGGTAAACGTGAACTCAACCAGAGAGCATTCCGGTCGCTCTCGGAACGACGCTCGGAGTTTGTGGTCGCGGAAAAGCCAGAGATCGAACGCCCTATCGATATACGCTATGATAAGTATCTCCGTTTTTGGTTGCTAAAAGAACCCACCGTATACGATACTAGATGCAGGATAAAGAGCACCGCTGCCTGAAGAAAGATATGAGTGAAACTCGTGTCATTTGTTCCATGCACCTACACACTGCCAAAAAAGCTCCAATCATGTATCGGGGGAGCCCTTCACGGTAAAGACCAGCAATGCGCCCCATCAAATGGAATAAACCGTAGTCTTCTTCCCGAGCTGGGTCTCCTACGTTCTCATTCTTCAGGCTGACGATATCGCTTCCGATGGAGTATGTGCTCTTCCAGTCCGGGACTTCTTCCAACCCAAGCTTTTCCACATCCATCTCGTGGGCTGATATCAACGCGGTATCCAGATCACTATCTTCGCGAGAGTCGCGAAGAGTTTGTGTTTTGACGAGACGAGAGTATGCGGTGTTCTCGTCTGCCAGGAGTTCAGCATGGGTCCCTCGTTCTAGCACGATACCATCGTCCATTACAAGTATGCAGTCGGCGTCTTTTATCGTCGACAACCGATGAGCAATGGTGATGGTTGTGCGACCAGCAGCTGCCTTGTCAAGGGCATCTTGTACAATCCCTTCCGAGCGAGTATCGAGTGCACTAGTTGCTTCATCAAGTAGCAATATCCGTGGATCAGATACGATGGCTCGGGCAATAGCAACGCGCTGTTTCTGTCCCCCCGACAGCAGAAAACCCCGCTCACCGACCACGGTATCATATCTTTGTGGTAAGTTACTAATGAAGCTATCGGCGTTGGACTTAATGCAGGCAGCTTTGATCAGCTGAAACTTCTCCTCGTCAGATGCATCCTCGTACAGTGTGCCAATGAGACCATGTGCGACGTTGTCTCTGATAGTCGTCGCGAAAAGAACGGGCTCTTGTGAGACAAGACCGATCTGAGAACGTAGCCATTTGACGTTCAGCTCCCGCAAGTCGGTTCCGTCAAGCTTCACAGAACCATTGAGTGGATCGTAGAAGCGTTCGATGAGGGATACGATGGTAGATTTACCAGATCCAGACGCGCCAACAAGAGCAGTGGTTTTGCCAGCCGGGAATGTGATGTTAATCCCTTTGAGAATCGGAACATTTGCCCGAGATGGATAACTGAATTTGACATCCTCAAAAGTGATCTCGCCAGTAACCCTCTTGGGCTTTAGTCCTCCTATATTTGCAGAGTCGATGTCCGGAACACGTTCAATCGTAGCGTAGAGTTTAGCAGCAGCGCCACGGGCACGTGTAATGGCTGAAAACATGATGAGAAAGCTGAAAACAAAGTAAGACCACGTTTACCTTGTATTTCCGGCGAAAGTAGGGCAAGAGACAATGAACTAATAAAGATGGAAAAGAATACATTCACAACTTCTCCGGCGGTAGCTGCCCACTGAAGTTAATCATCCAACCTCAAGAAAAGAGAACTGAAACTAACCGTAGCCCTCATTGATAAGGGTAGTTCCAAAATTGAAAGCTAGTGCATATGCACTATAGATCACGAACATGATGCAACCGAACCCCGCTCCCTGCCAGATACTCGTTTTGAAGTCAGCTAGGCGAGAGATGTTGATGTTCTTATCATATAGCCTAGAGAAGATATTTTGCGTCCCAAAAGCTTGGGCAGTACGAATTGTGGATATGACCTCTTCTGCAAGACTACCTGCCTCAGCAACGTGCTTCAAGGACAATCTGGCATTGAACGGAGATCAGATCTTCTAACTGAGCGTAACAGGTAACTCACAGCATGTATTTGGTCATAAATTTGCTCATGACGCGACCTATGATGGCAGTGCAGGGAAAGATGGATGACATCGCAAGAGCGAGACGCCATGACCGGACATATGCAATGGTAAACCCAACCAAGAATGTGCTGCTGTAGCATACCGCATGGGCAACTTTCTCGGATATCCCCAGTTGTACCAAGTCTATATCATGACAGCGTGACTTCACATTTGATATTTGAAAGGTGCGACTTACGAGTATCCGTTTGGATGCGCGTTGCAACCTCCCCAGCTCCGATATTATCAAAATAAGTGATTTCCTGTCGAAGGACAGCTTGAAGATACTTCTCTCGTATTCTTTTCGCATTGATCTCTGATGTATACACCCAGGTGTATACGTACAGATACGTGCAAACAAACAACGCGATACCTGGTACAAATTCAAGTGGATACTAAATGTCAGTCAAGTCGATTAAGAACATACCGAGGTAGGCGAGATAAGCAGCATCCTGGCTAGCATTATGGCGGAACTCGGACCCAGCAGCATCCAGTGCCATTTGTGCCTGCTCAATTAAGTCCGCGTCGTTGGATTGTAGCGATTGATAGTACTCGTTCGCTACTAAACCAAATGTAACGAACCCTTGAGTCAGGTTGCTGAATATTAGACTCATTAAAGGCTATGAAATGGGACTATGAGAACATGTGCTAGCTGCGAACCCGCAGAACCTGAAAACCCACCTGGGCAGCGCCAGCTCCAGCAGCACAGATTGCGCCTGCAAGGTTCAACATAATTTCAAAGCGAGTTGAATACCTGTGTCGGTGAATAACCAATAACCATCAGAAAAGTAAGGTGATCTAACCGAAAGAGCGATAAAAATGGTGCAGGGGCATATTTCTCTGCTGGTTTTGCAGTAACGACTACGTTGTCAGGACTTCCCTTGTCTTTAGATGGCTTATTTAACGAAGGGGGAAATGTATGGGGCTTGTCCTTCGTTTCTAGAGCAGCATGTTCTGGAGATGTGAGCTTCTCTGAAAAGGTAGGTTCCTTCTCGTCGGGAATGGCTGAATGGCTCCCTGTATACTGCAGTGTAGGAAGAATGGGCTCTGCATCCATGTTCCGCGTTGCTTGGGGGGACAGGTGTGATACGTCTACGCCCTTTATCTACCTCAGACCGGTTCCGGATGCATTAACCGTAGTACTTCTACATCTTGCGTGAGAACTACGGAACAATACTATTTGGCATGGAAGCTTGGTATAACTTGTAATTGCTGTATCTCTGCGCCTAAAGGAAGTAAGAGATGAGATCCAACCCCTCCCACCGGTCTTCCACGTACTGGCATGTTAGGAATCCAATGCAAGGTCGAGTCGCATTCAACGTGCACGTCAGCGTGACGGAAGCAGGGGAATATTTGCAAATGGCAAGTTGGCTGAAGGGCATCATGTGCGATAGACGCATTGGTGGACCTGTCGAGTCCTGCCATGTATGTGCATGACTCTTTGAGTCCCGCTGCCGGCCACGTCATTCAATGAAATTCTTGGTCATGCTAAATTGCTAATTGGCAAATGGAGCCGCCTGGACAACTAGTAAGTACCATCGCGAATATACCCGCCCATGATAACGGTCGCTGGGATCTATGATCCCCACTTGGACAAGTGTAGCGGTAAATGTGCTCACCCTATCACACTCAAAAGTTCTGGGGCCCCTGCTGAGCCTGCTCGCTTCAACGCCAAACCAACATGGTAAGGGTCTAACAACCAGTTGCCTTTTATAGTTTATCAGCCGTGCTTTTGTGCGGCTCTCATTGTCTCCTATCTGTTGTAACCTGTGCCATTTTTATGAGCAACTCGTAAACGTTACATAGCCATCGGGCACAACCATTGTTACAAGCCCGAAACGTCAGGCGTTCAGGGTATATAATGAGCAGATGAGAACTTCGCTGCCGACTACAGTAACTTCCCTCTCTTTCTTTCACGACTGAGCCTCTGGCCACGGCCCACGACCTTCGAGGCCCATTGTATTTCTGCGACTGCGATCAACATAGATCCGTCATCATGGCTTTCAACCTCTCATATATATTTTTGACGCCCCGGCGCATCAAAATCCCAGGGGAGATAAAGGCCATGAAACGCCAGAGGTCGATGAACTTGTGAGCATATTTCTTGGTAGCGTGTCAGAATACGCTTCATCCACATACAGCAACATGACAATGATGCCATCACCTTGGGATACTCATCTCTCCACAATAAGGAAGTCATTGGAAAATAACGAAGGAGGTCCCAGAGCTACATAGGAGCTGAGAAACGGGCATGACGACAGAAATTTTTTGGGCGTTTAACTATGTATCATTAGGCTTTGTGAAGAAGAGGAGGGATGACGATTGTTTGTATAACAGTGATCGTTAGCAGCTGTATCACGGACTTGATGTACAAATTACCTGTGTTAAGTTTCAACTACTACCTTGGCAAATTGCCCCGGAAAATCGAACGTTTTTTCTTTGTTTAACTGACTTACGTTGCTTCCTTGTTTTTGGTTGAACTGTTTCTTGCGTCGCGATGTGGAGAGAAATTCCTTGATACTCCGATCGGCAATGAGTACAACTCATTTCAATCCAAAGGGTCAATGGCATAACGAGACCTATATCTGTTCACGCCAATCAAAGATCGCCGAATAACCTACCAGAGTCGTTCACGGGCAAATCACTGCAAAGAAATGCAAGCAACACTGAGCTGCAGTAGTCGTCTCGTTCTTGTAACATTATTGAGCTGAAGGCCCTGCTCGATGGTACCCCAAAAGTCATTTGTATTCTGAATGGTCACCTTTCGTCGAACGACGCCTTCAGACCGGATGGAGAACAATACTGAATGAACTATCAGAGAGCAGGAAAATATTATGTGATGCGACACGCACCTACTTCAATTGGGCACAATACTGTAGAATTTATTGTGGAGTTAAAGAAGGTTTGCACTGACGATGGTGGTTAAAAGCTGAGAGTGCAATGAGGATAGGGAACTCTTCAGACGGTCAAAAGTTGGGATAGGGGCCTCTAATGGCTGTGTCGGTAACATTGAACATCCAGTCTGCATCTGTTAATTGCAGTATGTACCAAGTATGTACGAAAACGTTATGATAGGATATGCATATGGAACGTCATTGAATAGTCCAGGGCTCTCAAAACGAAACTAGTGCACCGCAGAAAAAGAAGTCCCAGTGTAAAGCATACAGGTTCCACGAAGACAAGTGACTACAGAATGTCTGCGTCGTACGCAAACCTCTGAAGTATTATTCGCTATCAAGCAGCACTCGCAGCAGTCGAAACACTCGAGCTGTCAGCAGACGCCGACGACGCGTTGAACATCGCTTTAAGCGCTAGTTCATTCCTCCTCTGTCGCACCCTCTCCACCTCCTCTGCTCCGCCCGTCATTTTTAATCTCTTGCCGCTCACGAACCCAGAGAGCTCCTCCTGGAATTCGTCAGACCGACTCGCCAGTTCTCGTTCTCGGTTTTTCTGGTTAGCCTCTATTGCTTTCATCCGCCGCTCCGGGTCGACAGAGGCACCCCGAATCTCCAACATCACGGTACCCAGACCAGTGTGGCCCTCCTCTATGGGAAGAGGCTTGAATCCACGTCCTCGGCTAGTTCGCCCAGGAGTGGTACCACGGATAGAAAGGAGTTTTTCGACATGCCCAAACACCTCCACCAAAGATTTATGATCTTCGAGGAGATCGGTCAAGAACTCTTCTTGATGACCGAGGAAGCCTTGTTCCTCTACGATATTCTGCAGCTCCTCTTCCCACGTCTTCTTCCACATCGGCCTGACGGTATCGATGTGTTCTTTGAGACTGGCCAACTCGGTGGCAGTGGAAGCGATGTCCTCCTGGATCTGCTTCACCAGTTGAGGCTTGGGGGACATATGGCGCTTGAGAACGTCATCTCGGAGCGCCTCCACCGTATCCTGCAGCTCTTCCACTTTGGTCAGCACGTTCTGACTCCGGGAATCCAACTTGGTCTTCCCCTGATCAATATAGCTTCGTGCGCCGCCAACCTTGACGGACGCTAGCTGCTTCACGGACTGCGTTTGTGTCCGCAACGCGCCCAACGAATCCTTCGTCGATTTCATAAACTCCGTATATAGTTGCCTCATGATTCCCAGGTCACGTCGCAGGTTCTGGACCTCGTCGAACTGCGTCTTCAAGTCGTTCACTACACGGTTGGAGTACTCCGACATCATTGAGGCACCCGTCACTTGTGGCTGCAGTTGGAGAGACTGCCCGGTCATCTGGGGTTGAATGAATGGATTGCTGCCCGAGCTCGCGTCGCCCACGATGCGCGAGAGCCTTCGCGCGACATTCTGTAGGTGCCTTTCAGATGGTCGGTCTGCCATTGGCGTGCTCTCGACGAAGTCATGGCCAATGACTGGATTAACGTGGGACGAGCGACGGTTGGTCGAGATGGCAGTGCGAAGGTCTTTGAGGTCGTTGGATAGCGTTGATATTTGGGCGTCAATATGTTGCTTTATCTGATCGAGTGCTGAGATGCATAGATCAGAACGGGAACAAGGAGAATACGACATGACTCACGTTCGATGTTCAGAGACAGAAGGCATTTCTCTTTCACCTCCTCGATGTCCTCCAGCTCATACTGCACACCGCTAGAGGGGTCGCGAATATATATTGCAGGAAAGTTCTCCAGACCCGGATTATACGAGAACTTGTCCACAAACAACATCCGCAACGACGAAAAGGGCATACCAGGTTCGATGTTGACCTTCTTGACTTCTCGTCCGACTTGTAAGAAAACAGAGAACGCAGTTGGCTGAGCAGGTTCGGGTGCCTTGTCAAAGACAGGAAACTCATCCGTTCCTTTGTCCGTCTTAGACGGCATACGAGGTGGCGGCTGGGAGCGGGTGATGTCTAGTAGTGGAGGTAGAGGAGGAACAGGAGGAACAGGCGGGGCTGCCTCGGCTTCGACTGCAGGAGAGGGTGTCCGCGGGATCGGTCTGTTAGACCGCACGCTCCCATCACGCTTGACGTCTGGTTCATCCACTTCAGTCAGAACCGCTAGGTCCCCTGGTGTCAACGATGACCCTGCCGCCATTGACCGGCGGTTGGTTGATCGCTCCCTTGAGCCTGTCATTTTCGTGATGTTATACGTCGAGAAGCGCTTAGACGCACGCCGCTCGAGCACGTCACTCTTCTTCAATGCAGCCAAAGAGCTAGCGACTGCAGGTGCTTGCAGGGTATCAATAGGCGGGGTTTGAGGGCGTGAGGAGCTCTCGCTAGGAGTTGCGGGAGATTCCTCTATCAGCACCGTAATAGGCGACTGGGGTGGTGAGGAAACTGGTCTGTCGACCAGCGAATAGCGCTTGACGGAGGCAGGTACATGGGCGCTCTGAACTGTTTGAGACAAATGTTTGTCGGACTCGTTGGGCGTAGCATGATGTGCAGATGGATGTATAGAAGATGCAACCAAGGTCTCTGATGACTCGCATGAAAACCCATCATCATTCGACTGGTACACATGCTGTGATTGCCGAGTTTGAGGTGGCACTGAGCCTCGATGGGAGTGTCCATCTGCACTGCTCGTGCTTGTGATTGACTTCTCATTAGGTGGTACTTCGTCATCCGGTTCACGGAAGACGGGTGGTGGCGATGGTGGTGGTGGGGTATGCACCCTCCGGTCCTGTCGTTTTCCTGACGACCTCGTGGACTGTCTTGCTGCCTGATCTCTCCCCTCCCCTCCCTCCTCCTCTATCGTGCTACGCGAGAGCTGTGACCGATGTCCCGAACCGTCGTCGCGCCGCAAAGCCTTGTCGGACTTCGATGAGCGACTTTCCGTCCGGGAATGCGACGACCGGTGTTTTTGGTGCTCCGACACAATGCGACGGTACATGGACTGCTTGCCGCGGAGACCCTGAAGGAGGTTGGTAATAATCTGGCGCACTTTGGGTAGATACACGTTCAGGTTGTCTGGTGTGGCCTCCTCTGCAAGGCAGGTTTCGAGGACGTCACGTAGGTCTTCGGGGACGGACATGAGGTCTCTGAAAGGTTATAATGAGCAGTTGAGGGTCGTGTGGACATAGATAAGGGACGCACGTCATATCGATATTAAATGCGGCAAACGCAGCCACAGCCGCGTTGAAGTCATTCCCGAGGCGGACGTAGACGTCGCTCACCTGTTCCTCGTCCATTTTGCGCTGACTCCATTGGGTAAGAGACTCGAGGAGCTGCTTGATGGCAACAAGAAGACGTGTGACGGCAGATTCGACTGCGGGCTACAGCCTGGATGAGACAACCCTAATACTACAAGTAAGTGGACTCACATGGGCGTTGGAACGGGCACTGCGCGAAGATGATGAACTGGACGATTGAATGGAGCCGACTGACTGATTATCACGCCGTGAGTTATGCCCCGAGTAGGGAGGTGGAGGTGTCGACTTGGTTGAAGACATTGGAGACAAAAAGCGCTTTACGCGTAGCTACTTCAAGTTTGCTCTCCTGAAAGGCTGATATGATGATCAACGGGACGAGAACATATTTCCAAGTCAAGCCACTCATTTAAGCGTGGGAACTACACTTCTGCTCCGGGGTGATTGCATAGCGTATAATAATACACCTTCAAGCATGGCATCATCAATGAACATGAGGAAACGGGTCGCTAATTATATATTACATCGTCCATGCCCTCTGCCCAATCATTCTAGGTTCGTGGGTTGAATGGCGGAGCCCTAGGCCCGGCAAGCACATAATCATTGAGGATGACATCCTTCTCTGTGCGCTTGTATGTCCGGATGGTCTCTCCATAATCTGAGACCTCATATACCCGGAACCGCCGGTCAAACCTAAGTGCAGAGTTAAGTAAAACCAAATTACGAACGCATAGAAATCATCGATCAACGCACCCAACCTGTCCGTACCCAGAATACGACCTGCACCATACAATGAACACAGCAACGCACAAAAATGGGGTGCATCACTCACCCTCCACCTCCAAAGCACAGCCATACATCCTTGACACGTTTGCAGTCCTCCGTGACTGTGGAGCTGCATAAGATCCGAGATGGCACGCTTAATGCTGCAACTTACTATGGCAATGTCCATTTGCTACCACCTTTACTTCGGGTATGCCTCCGCCTGTGACGTGACCATTCTCGAGGGCCTGTTTCAGGCCCTTGTCAAACATTCCATCGCTCTTCTTCGCAGAACCAGGTCCTTCCAAGCCGTGCAAACCAATGTCCAGCGACTGCCCAGTACGCGTGTCCCTGTCTGCTATACCGTACGATTCTTGCCTGAGGAAAGGTAAGGTTAAAAACTGTGAGAAGAGTAGTATAGACCTACAGAGGAATGTGGAAGAACATCATAGCATTAGGCTTGGCTAGCTTGCGGGTTGTGGGCGTAATCTGATCGGATTGTCTTTTCCATATGGAACTGAAGTCCTTTCCCGTGTCCGGGGTAAACGGACGCTCAATGAGCTGAATTTTGGCCGATTCTTCCAAGAACCAGTTGATTTGATCCTTTGGAGATATGAGCACTCCCCGATATCATGTTATCAAGAAACACTAACCTCATGTATCCAGTCGTACTCCGTTGGGACGAAGGCCGCGAACCAGTCCGAATACCAGTTTGTCGAGTAGGCTCCAGAGTCCAAGAAGTACAACGTCAGCAGTGATGTCTTGGAGCTGCAGAGGGCTCAGCTTGTACTCCCACATTCGTCAATTGAAAAACTCACGCATCAGCACTCTTGACATTGAGAACGTAGTTCCCAACACCATGAATATCTTTTGGACCCCTTTGCACCAGGGAATACGGAAGCGCCTTCATCATCCGTATCTGATCCTCCTTCACGTCGCCATTCTCCTCGTCATGATTTCCGAAAATAGCTGCCCAAGGTATCTTCCGATCTGTAACTGCCACCGCAAACTTTGCTAGAACAGATTTAGGATCCCAAGACGTGCCCTGCCCGTTGAGCTGGTCTCCAGAGAAGACGACCAAGTCTGGTTTTTCCTCGTCCAAAGCATGACCAAGGAGTGTGTTCGTGAGATTATCGGAATTGACGCAGGGGTCGCGGTTGGTATCCCGACAGACACCTCTTGAGACGGAATAATGCAGATCTGCAACCTGCAAGATCTTGAACTTTCCATTGTGCGAGAAGTGCAAAGGAGGTGCGCGAGGGACCGCTGTAAATTAAACTCAGTCTACCATCAGCATAAAGGTTGTCCATGCTTACGCTTCACGCCACGGCGGTACGTCACCCACGCGCTGTCTAGTTTTCCCTCTTTCTCTTGGGTTACGGGGGGATCTACTCTCTCAAATCCATACCAAGGTCTGTCCTCTCCAAAGAGTACGTCAACTTCGGTAATGAGATTCGCTTTCTCTTCCACAGTCATTTCATTCATGGTTTTTCCCGGGAGGTACCACAGGAACATCGGGTCCGCATGCATGACTCCGTCACGTATAGAATGGTCGACTTTGACCCAAGCATCCGTTGGTGGTTCGGGCACCTCGCCGGCGGGGAGCAGGCGTAAGTCGGTAATAAGAGGTATATCAAGACGGCGTGTTCGCCTGTAGTATATATTCTACAGTGAACTCGGTAAGTCACGACATGGGAAACACAAGATGCGGTGCGTACCAGACTCCATAGACCAGATTGCTTGTTAAGGTCCCGTTCCACTCGAACCCATTTACCCTTGATGGCATCGTCCTCGGGAGTGGATTGAGGGTCGCAGAGATTGCCAGCGAAAGCCGTGGACATCATACAACGTGAGATGTCGATTTCAGAGACTGTATGGAATTGAATTGAATTGAATCCCTGACAAAGTGGAAAGCACACGTACGTCCGGTATCTTGGGGTAGCAGCGGAGCCCACACGTCAAGCGGATAACTCTCGATATCATCGGTAGTACCCCAAGGCTGACCCGATGCGGTCTCCCACCAATCTGTTCCTTCAACTTCTCCATCATTACCCGGGGTTGGTTGCACTTCTGCATCACCAGGTTGTGTGACCGTCGGGGTAGAAGGACCCTTGTCGAAATAGTCGACGGTGGCTACTGCATCCCAAGCTTGCCAGCCGAGACGCTGAGAAAGTCCAGGACCGACTGTCGGTTGATACAATATGAAAACAAATGTCAGGAGGCAGGAGAAGCCAATGACTGCCGCAGTAGGTGCAAATATACCCCGCATAGATCGAAAAAAGCGAGCGCATGAAAACGCAGCCATGGTGGCTCGTTCAATTCCTGAATAAACGAGGAACAAAGGTAAACGACTCTTTCGTGATTTGCAAACAAATTACTACCTCGAAGTTCACTGTGAACGTGGTGCGAGTAGCTTTGCACCGGCAAGGCGAATGAGGGGTCACATTGCCAAATCAAGCGTCCACTCTTGGGGGTCGCTTTTGTCATTACAATTTGAATTTGCTCAAACTTTCTCTTCCTCAACCAAATGCAAGCTCTGTGTCGCGTAGCTCGTCGTCTCTACTCGACACAACCACCAGAACGGGCTGCCAGCGCGTTACCAAAGCTTGCAGCAGCTGCCAGAGATGCCTCGACTCCAATGGCCGTTCGCGAGCGCCGCGAACGAAAACGAGCCCATCTCAAGCCTCCGTCTGACAGCGACCTCACATCATCGGAATATTCGCGCTACAGACGAGCCCTTGCCAAGGGCGAGCTGATGGATCAGCGAGGGAGGGATTTGACGGAAGCTGAGTGGCTCGACGCCCTCAATGAACGGCGGACACGTCTTCGTGGTCTGAAGGTCACAAACAAGGACGGAGAGAAAGAGCTGCAGGTGGTTGGTCAGAGAATTTATCTCCCGAACATCATCTTCCGCATTGTGCGCAACAACACGCCTGCTGGAAAGCCCTATAATCCCTACGAAGCCACTTTCCGAGTCCCCATGTCTGTCACCAAAACCGACATTCGCTCGTATCTATCTTCCATGTACGGCGTCAAAACTACCTACATCCGAACTGCCAACTACTTCTCGCCATTATATCGGAAATATAACGGATCAAAGACGACGCGTTCGTACAGGACGTACAAGCGTGCGGTCGTCGGTCTTATAGACCCATTCTACTATCCTCAAGCAATGGAAGACATGACCGCAGAGGACAGAAAGAAGCGGATGAACTGGCTGAATGAGAAGTTTGCATTAGATGCGTTGAAGAGATGGAGGAGACACGAGCTGGTGCGGACGTCCATGTCGGGGAGCAAGAACTGGCGCTTCACTGGTCACTTGCGGAGGGACAAAATTCTCAAGGCGGTAGCAAGGAATCGTACGAGAATGCTGCGAGAAGTTGAGGATGTGAAAGAGGAACTGGCGGAGAAGCGATCCCAGGGCGTTCCCATCTTTTCAGACTCTAAGAGCCGTTCGCGATCGGGTAAACGGAAGGATGGGCTTTTGACTAATTAGATACAACGGTGTGCTTACATTGCAATATTTGGCATATACTGATTGTTTTTGCCGTCGATTTTGGGCTGCAGGCCCTAGTGCCCAGTCCTTGGAACAGTAATAGAAATGACTGAACGAATGTTGTCTTCGACCACATTTTGTGTGGGCCCCATGACAATCCCCTGACGAATTCTCAGTTTCTACCCTATTATGCCTAGATACATCCGCTCTGCCGGGCGCTTGTAAGCGGCTCTCGCATCGTTTTGCCCTGCGGGTTATGGCCGCTTCCGCTTGCCTGCGGATTTGTTGGTGAAACAGGGACTGGACGGTATTACGCAGGTAAGGAGTGTGACCTTTGGGAACAACTAGATGGGGAAATTACCTTCAACTCTAGACGTCATGTCTGCCAATACGAGACCAGCTTATTGACCACGAAGTGACAAATATGAAATAGTATTCATTGCAGCTAGTGCCTTGCCATGAAGTATCAAGTAGGTTGTTTCTGCAAGTTTATCTTGACATGTCGAACTCACTTTCTCTCAGGCGAGTTCCAGGGTTCAGTGCGGAGAGGTACTTGGGTACTTCGT
>PVYJ01004191.1:1499-22264 GCA_002995095.1 Rhizopogon sp. AM-2018a | reverse complement strand
TCATGCATCCTATAATCTTTTTGTACAAGCTTGGTTATGTATATAGTATTTTTTAGTTGTACAATATCAATTATCAGCTTGGGCGCGATGATACGAACTGTGCGTTGTGACCAGCCACTTGGGTTATACACGGACTTTAAAGTCGACATCGACTTGCATTTGTGGTCACATGACAGAACGCCTTCTTTTTTTGAACTGGACGAATATTTCGTTCGAGTGCAAGGTAATAATAAATAATGGGAAGCCGAGGCATTGCGCCTGATATTTGAGAACGGTTGTTTGGATCCAAAGGGTGCTGCGTGAAGGATAACGCGAAACGTTCCAATTGCCGAATCTACTTACTACGACAGCGGACCTTCGTTGAATCTTTCTGACGGACAGGTTTTAGTGACTTTGACCCAACGCGCAGCCTAGCCAATGCTGCGGCCATGGACGCCGATTCCTGGATTTCAAAACAGCAATGCCGTGACTACATAGTGCAGCCTTGCTCAGGTCGACACAGCACGACTTGGACTCGGAGGCGCTGAGGACAAACTGGATCCGAGTCGAACACTCCATTCGAGTAATGCAGAGCCGCCAAGGCCAAGATATTGCGCTATAGGAAGTAGACAAACTGGAATGGGGTCATCATGTTGATCAAGCATCGATGGCGTTCCAACTGTCTACTTCCTGTGGCATCGGATTCGGAGCTTAATTCATCGACGTCGGATCTTTCTGATAGTTAAGTTTTCTTCGGACCAACTCGCAGCCAAACGGTGCAGGCTGCCTCGCCGTCTCAGATCCCAGATCGACGCCGCAGGACTCGGAGGCGCTGAGGACACACTTCCGGACATTAATATTCAATCCACGGTTTACAACTTCACACGCATGGTAATTGATTGGAACAGGAACCTTGAATGGTTCTTTTGACGCCCTAGATCGCTGGTTTTGCCTCAGGCTGGTGCTCCATACGTGCTGAACTTCACGCTCCTTACAGTGTCGATAGCAGGACACCCCACCGATGCCCGTGTTGGACGTCGACGATACATGATAGTCAGGAACGAGCGCAACCCTACTCGGCTGTCTCCGTTAGCTTGCGCCACTGTCAAGGCGACAGACGCAAACGCGGACATCTCAGTCCTACTCCTACGCATTAGGGACTGAGATTTAATTCATTCGTGAGCTCCCGCATTGTTCATAACCTTCACAGCTCGACGTTGGACTTGCATCTCACTTGGCTTTGTGCTCGTTGGTTTACGCTGGCGTCGACAATACTGAACCGACCGTTCTTGGTACTACTGCCTGGTCCTCCATCCCTCAAGGTAGTGGGAAGTATTCTCAGCCTTGGGTAGACTTCAACACCCGGAATATTGGTGTGCATAATAGCTCATGTCGTTCTCTAGGTGAGATAACCCATGCCCTTCTGCTCAGCAAGCCTATCGTAGTGATAAGCTCTGAGCAAGTCGCCAAAGGACCTCTTTGAACTGCGTTACGTTCCGCGATATATTCTGATAAACCACAGTCGATTGCCTATGAGCCGTGAGTTACACCTTGGCGTATTAAGCACAACGTTGATCGTTTATGCCGTATGGCGACAGGTAAGCTGAATAGATTGTTCTTTATAATATGGATGGTGCTTCATGGTGTTTATGAGGTGGGGCCTTCATGGGGTGCCACCCAGCCTCCCACGAAGTCCCCAAGCCACCTTCGGACGACCTAATTGCGACAGTTCATTACTGGTCTCGTGCTGAAGCTGAGCTTGATAAGGTTTCCTGTTTGTGAACCAAGACTGCTGCGCAGCCAGGCGCTACTACGGTAATGGAGGGCTTCGAATTGAAATTTCAAAAATAGGACGGGGAATCACGGCACTCGATGAATATAGGTGCTATGCATTGACGAACCACATACAGTTACGGGTGGCTGGCAACATGGTCATTGGGACGGAATGAACGGCTTTGAAGACGACGTCATTATAACACCACTCAAGTAAGCTGCTTGCAATTCTGGGGGTATACACTCCGAAACTTTGTCTCTGCTCGTTGCTTTTGTGTTCTCAGGACGGTTGAAGCGGTAAGTACCGCCTTGTCTTGCGTTTGGCCATAGTATTCATTTTTCCCTTGACTCAGACTGTTGGCACATTACTTGTGCTATATGCTGTTATTCAAGCCCACACTACCTTCGCACTGAATTCTCAAACCATAATGATAAAATCTATTACGGCGATGACACAAGATGAAAAGAAGCACCGCAGACCTGACGAATTCAAGCCAGAAAGGCTAGTGTCAGCGTGGGACGACATGTCGCGGACGCATCACTCTGGATCGCGATCACGCGCTCCATTTCTCACAAAGCTCTCCTCTCCACAAGGAGCGGACTTGAACCGGACATCGGGAACTTTACGCACGCATTAACGTCATATATCCCACCGTCAGAGTCGGGTGCCGCCGTTGCGTATCACAGCTACTTTGTAGATAAACTTACGAGTTGCTCAAACGTGAAGTTTTAAGCCTGCAAGCGTGTGCTCAGGCACAGGTAGGACCATTGTCACAGGATCACTGAGGTGCACTCAGTTACTAACTTACCTGGTAATCGCGGGAGTGTTGGAATTCGGTTCATGATATGGTACGTGGACCAACCAGACTTCATCACATGATTTGTAGGAAAGAGACTGGGAATAAAAGACGTCACTGACGGCAGAATGATGTTGAATTATTGACCTTCAAGCTTGTTCCCCCATCCAACCATCACTGGACCCTGGTAGTATCTATAGAGGACATACGAGCAATATAACGCGAATATCCTCCTCGAATCGTCGTTGAGTCGCAACAGCTTCTTCATACACGAACTTCCGCGGCGGTTCCTAACATGAGGTCATCATCCGGACTTCCCATCATTGCAGTAAAAGCACAGAAATTTGTGACCGATACCACCCGAATCATGTACGAGAGCAAGATAAGCGGGAGCGGATATCTTAAACTTGAGATCTTTCATGAGGTTCTTCTCTGAAGATAAATTCTACTTTTTTGAGAGCCTCGTCCGCTGCTTCATACCCGACTGACTGATAGGGCGACGACCCCTTTGGAAACCGAAAAGTAGTTATGATGTGACACTCTCGTGAGCTAACTTAGGTACTACCTAAGTAATGCGAGGAACTGCAAGAAGGCATGGTACTTGGATATTGTAGAATATCGAATACATCTGCAAGGGGGGGGTAGACAGGGGCTAAAAGGAAGTATCGGAAGGTGCGGGACGGTATAAATATGAAGTTGAACTTCGAAGCTTTGCACATGCCAGCATCCAGAACACAGATCACAAGGCCTGGTATGGCATATGCATGTGTATGAGCTAGAATCTATTCATAACTTTCATGTGCACGATAAAGCGCTTGCGCCTGTGGGACAAGTCCAACTGTCCGCCCACCTCATACCAGCCCTCTTCAGTGACCTTCAATTCGTAATAATGCCTTGGGAATCGATAAAGTTGAATTCTGGTTGGTGATTATTTCATCACTCAGAACCAATACTGACAAGGAGGCCCAAACGTTAGGATACTCCATTCCAAGTATTGGATTTGGCACCTGGACGCTAGGTAATGGTCAAGGACCTGTCGACCAGGTTGAACAAGCTCTCGAAAACGGATACAACCATATCGGTGAGTCCTTCGTCTTCCGGCGGCGGCTTTCTGATAACAATCCTATGGCGTAGACACAGCGCAGTCCTACAGGAATGAAGGAGAAACTGGCATTGCCTTGAAAGAAAGCGGGCTTTCTCGTTCAGACATCTTCGTCACAACCAAGTACTCCGGTACAAACGGTCTCGACATCCCAACCTCCATCAAGAACAGTGTGAACAGTGTATGCTCTATCCATCTTGGAGCCAGTATGCTCTCATGACGTTTAATACGAAATAGCTTGGCGTATCATATGTTGACCTCTACCTGGTCCACTCCCCACGTCTGGCAGTGCCTGATATCCCCACATGTTGGGCACAAATGGAGAAGGTCAAGGAAGACGGTCTCGCTAAGTAATAATTTGTGAGCGATTGCTGCGGTCGAACAGTCTAACTTGGAAAAAACGCAGGAGCATTGGTATCAGCAACTTTGGCGTCGGGGACATGGAAATTTTGATGGCATCTGCAAAAGTCAAGCCTGCAGTCAACCAGGTATGTAATATCGAAATGGCCGAGAGTAAATTCGACATTCAGTGACATTTCCCATAGATTCTCCTTCATCCATATGTCTATCAGCAACAGAAACCTATCCTTGATTATGCCGCGAAGAACGGAATCGTCATCGAGGCATACAGCGCACTCATGTTGGTTCGGACTCTGCCGTATGCATCTTGTGCTGAGTGTTATCCCTAGCCCCATCACAAAGTCACCCGGAGGTCCTTTGGACAAACCGTTGAACGACCTCGCTGCAAAGTTTGGTGCAACGCCAGAGCAAGTTCTCCTGGCGTGGACGAAAGCGAAAGGGGCTGTCGTAGTCACGTGAGTCCGTTGTAGTACTTTACTGGTTCCCATTAACCAAAGGTTCTCTAGGACAAGCTCAAAGAAGACTCGTCTGCAAGGCTACCTTGCGGCTGGTGATATTGGTATGTTTCACTGAATCAATCTGTTTGAAGTTGTTCTGATTGAAATGCTTAGATTTGTCTTCGGAGGACATTGCAGCAATCGACGCTGCGGGTGCTTTGGGCGAAAAGAAAGCTAATGCGAAGGTTATGATGAAAAGGGTTGCCGTAGGTGCAATTGCTTGTGCAGCGGTCTTTAGTGCATGTAACTTCTTCGGCATCCGCATGATGTAGAGAGATGATTGTTAGCATCTAACGAATACTCAAATGACATTGTCAGGAATCGTTCGAGCATTCTATCGTTAATGTTCGCTCTATCCAGCAACGATATTCCAGGCTGCGGATGCTTGCTTGGGTATTTTGCTTTTGTGTGATATCGATCATCCAGAGGGACATGATTAGAGTAACTGGTAACTGGTAACATGTGGACACTACGGCGCACTTTAAGTTGACGGTTGGTTGAGGCTTACGAGGTCACTGGGGAGTGATTGTGGCTGAACGAGGCAAAAAGTTGACCCCGATTTTGGGTGCAGCGTTCTCGTCAAACTACTGGGCTGGTTATCCGTGATATCGTCTCTATGTACATAGTCCACATGCACAGTGACTACGTAGAGTGCTGGGTGTCTGAGTTATCATATCGCATCTTCTCTCCGCCACATCTCGGTTTCATTGTCGAGTCGTAGCAGCCTTTCATCTTCAATTTGTTGAAATATTTGCAGGGATGCGTTATCAACAGCTTCTCGTCAAAGTCTCGAAGTAATTGAATGTTGTCTTGCCCTCGGTTTCGTGATAGAGCAACGCAAACACTGAACGGCGTAAGCTCCGGTTGTCTGGTCTTGTGATCTGTAAGTTTGTAAATGCATACTAGTATGCCGGTGTAATAGGCAACTGTCTCACTTATGCTCTAAAAGTCAACGTCCGCTCTAATGCTACCAATGGTAAGGTGTCTTTGTCGAGACTCTCCAAGTTAGACTGCTTTGTACGATTCATCTTCACCAGAATGTATGCTGGTGGATAAGCCAGCTCTACAATCGGCACCGAGGGTGAGAATGCGGTTTCTCGTTCATCCAGTGAGTTCAATCTTGATCTCTCCACGAATGCCATTTGCAATGTCAAGGTCCGTTTCAATATTGAATGTTACCATGGCATGATGACCTTCATCCCAATTGCTAATCCAATCCTGTTTGACAATGCAGCCCTCTCATTCCTGCTAAGGTCAGGCGACGCCCTTGGAAAGTATCACATGCTGTACATATAAATAGTTGAGTGCCTGTTTCGCAACACCTAGCTTGAGTCATAATTGTATTCCAGTGATGAACAGAGTGTCATACATGGCGTGGCGAGCACTGCTTCATGCCAAGGTGATGTTGCAAAATCAGTGAGACGACAAGCCAGATTTGTGATGGCAAGCAATTGTAGCAGTTCTATGTTGGGTGCGCGACAGCTGCCATGTTGGACGTGGCGTGGTAAGTCTAACCACTCTGGATCAATAACCCGTACTTGTTCCTTGAGCCGAATGGTGATTTTGAATTCCTCGTACATAGACCTTCCTCCGAGTCCCAAGCAGTTCCTCTGCACTGTTTTGGGAAGGATTACAAGGTCGGTGGAGTGGAGCACTCCTAGGAGTCCTACGACTGGCAATGGGTAGAAACTCAGTGACGATGATGACATTAAAGTGGAACAAGGTTCCTGCCGACGAAGAAGTTCGGCCCTATCCTGGAGTGATTTCGTTTTAAGGTAGGGAGCTTTTGCATGGAACGCGGACCGTGGTAACCTATGACTGGAAACGCGTGTAAAAAGTTGATTGGGTGTATTAGTTCATGATATACGGGACCGAGCGGAGTGTTTCTTTTGAGTAAAGGCTTGAGTGTTTTAATCGTCATGAACTTGATGTGCTGGTGTTATTTCTATTCCAGTATAACTTCCTAAAGGACCTTGAGGACCTTCAAGCCTTGGTCGTGGTTTTGCTTGGAGCTAGCTTGAATGAGCACAACAGTGCTGCGCAGTCTCTTCTTACTTGGAATTCGGAAGCAACAAAATACAATCGGAACGTAGTTGCGTCATGTATCAATCCTTTTTTGTTGTTTTCGAAAACGTGTTTGCCCCAAATGTATCACCGTCTCTTGATAATTAGCTGCGCAGCTTCGAATTCTACGTTCTTCTTCTACTCGGAATTCGACGCCCGATGGCGTCGGGTCGCACATGACATAACCAAGGTGTCAGTGCTTATTATGTCAGCGAAAATCCCCTAGGACTTTCAACTTGTCCTCAGGCGTTACTGTCAGCTATGCTCACAACTTCCAAGACATCGCGAACTAGTGGAAACTTTCATATTTCAGCAGCTGATGCCGAGATTGAGTCGAGTGGGAATGATATCCCTGAATCTAACGTCACGGTTAAGCAAAATCTGACGGCAACTTCTAGCCTCTTAGGCGCTTGGTTCTGTCCCTGAGACTTTGTACAATTTCCTTACTGCGGGGAGCGAAGTGGAGACCCTATATAAGGGCAATTGAACATTGTATTCTCTGATCCAGTTTCAGACTTACACCCACTCCCATAACCATCATGCAAGGACTGCCCGTGGAACTCATCAACGCCGTTGTCGAGAACGTCTCGTCCCCAACAGATCTTCTCCATTTACGCCGCGTAAACAGGACATACTTAAAACTCGTCACTCCCCTCGTATTCAGCAAACTACACGTGAAGACTAGCATCCAGAGCGCGCAAAACTTCCAGCAGGTCATCGGTACCGCAGACCTTGCTACCCATATTCGAGAAGTTGTCTACGATTCTCGTGATAACGAGTCCTTTCAATTTCCCCCGGATAACGTAGGCAAGTCCATTTCCTCTTTGTCCATTTGTAGAAGATAACTAATGGTGGATGTCTCGTAGAACTTGATGATGTCTCTGAAGTGGCCGAACTTGAAGAGGCATTGACTGAGGCATTCTGCGCGATGACCGCGCTTCCCAATCTCGACCGCGTCGAATTGAACTTTTGGCCATCGTTTATCTCCCAGTCAGGCAAGGAAGTCCGAGAGAGCCCGTTCTGGTTCACAGATCGGCAATCCACGATCCTTCATGCTATCTACCACGTCATGAAAACTTCTCACATGACATCGCTATCTCTCAATAACGTGGTCGTGATGCCTTCTTCATCCTATGACTTTGTTCGTTCCCTTACGAACTCACCCTTGTCCCACCTGTCCCTATCTGTCGTGTCTAACGCTGAGATCAGTGCCTGGTCAGGTTCCAAGGACATTAATGGGTCACTTGGCGCGCTCCTGCCCCCTTCAAACCCTACACTCAGGTCTCTGATGTTACACAGCCCCCAGGGCCCATACCACAGCCTCACAACTCAACTTTCTTCATTCCACTATCCATCACTCGCACGGCTTGTTTTAGGAAACATCATTTTAGATCAGACACCCTCCGCTGATGGCGTTGAGGCATTTATCCTCAGACACAAGGATTCCTTACGTCGATTGGAACTGCAATCATGCGCGAGCTATGTCGCAGGCTCGCCAGCTGATGCCAGGCGATGGTCGAGCATTTGGCAACGATGGATGGTGGAGCTCACTGGTTTGGAGGAGGTTGTTGTGGATGGCGATAGTCAAGGGTATGTAATGCTTGATGCTGATCGGGGATACGTCAGTCATAGACCAATAGGTCCTATGACAGCCGAAGAGGACTCGTCGAGCTTGCAGATGTTTCAGGATGCTGTAGCTGCTCGTAAGGTGATGTCGTGAGTTGTATTGTATCTACATAGGCCTTTTTTGTTACGGATTTCTTGCACCTATACCCGTTTTCCATAGGACAAAAGTGTTGCATAGTTCATGTAAATTCAAAAAAACTATTCAGAACATTCGTTGTTTATCTTGCTCGAAGCTACCGACCGCGAGCTGAGGTTGATTTACATCATACTTAATAGTGAAGCGGAACTCCCGCGTAAGGACATTCTATCACGTTCAAAAAAGGGCAACTTACTTCCGTCAACTTGACGCAATGGCCATCACGGTCAGACGGGACAGTTCGCTTCTTCCTTCAGCTATACCTTATCTCGTGTCACCTCTGCAATAGTGAGCTCCTATAAGTGATTTGGCGCGGCCCGGGGCGGGCCCGTGATGACTGCTAAAAAGAATCCTGTTTTTCTGTTTCTACATCTCATCGATCGAGATATTGCTTTTACGGTGCAGGCCAGGCAAGTACTACTGTAAGCAATCATTTGAGATCTGGATACAGCCATCACCGTAAGTTGACGCTCGGATCAAAATGGCGACCCTCCGCATAGCCCCGCATGCAGTTACGATTCGCTGCCACGATGAAACGATGCCCATCTCATCCAGTCCATCCTGATCATGGAGACAATCTCTAAGTTCACAGAAACTGCCATCCCGTCCATCAGCCTGAGAAGTGCGTCGTTCCCCCTATTATGTCATTTTCTTAGCTGATCCATCATCCGCCGCCCAGCTATCGCAGCGTTCGTGCCAATTCTAGAAGAAAGAAAGGCAGATATCGAAAAGATCGACCGCAAGACTTTTGTATATAATGACAAGCGCAATTCCAGAAACGAGGTGTGACTTGATCTTGTTTCAGAGATCTACTGCGATCTTGATGTCATGCATCGCTCGTAGCTTGATGTTTATTACCCGCTGAACCCGACTCTCACGAAGGATGGGAAGATACCCGTCCTAGTTTTCGTCTATGGAGGCGGATTCACTACCGGATCACGACAGTTTCCTGAACCATATTCTATGGGATACCGCGCGCTTGGGTCTTTCTATGCCCATCGCGGCTTCATCACCGTCATTCCAGACTACAGACTTGTTCCAGAGGTTCAATTCCCCGCCGCATCTGAAGACATCCGCGATGCAGTCAATTGGATTTTCAACAACGTTGATACCATCGGCATACCTACTATACCTTTACCTGATGTAGATGCCATATTCATCATGGGCCACTCAGCGGGCGACGCGCACACGAAAGTTTTAGCCCTTTACCCACCGTTGCGGGATACCACTCAGCCTCGTCTGAAAGGCTTCATCTGGTGTGCTGGTCCTTGGTTCATTGATATAGAGGGGGAAAGGTTTCACATCGAAGGCCCCACACAACAGTACTTTGGTTCTCAGGCGCAGCAGAAAGAGAGGGAGCCCAGAGCACTTTGGAATGGTCTATCCGATGAAGAGATCAAGAACCTTCCTGACATCCTTCCTGTCAGAGCAGAGCGAGAACCTCGTTCGCTGTTGATCACGTGGGAGGAGATGCTCTCAGATATCGAGAAGCGGCGTGGAGAGATCCCCCAGACCATCATCTCCAAAGGTCACAATCACATCAGCCCTAACTGGGCTTTAGGTTCCGGTCAAGGAGAAGAATGGGGAGAAGAAGTTGTGAAATGGATGAAAGCTAGACTTAACTAATCCCCTCGAGTCGTTCCTAGTTGACACAAAGAGGCAATCGCGACTGTAGATTCAGTTGTCCTTTTCCATCACTTGCAGACTTACGTAGTTTTTATTTGATCGAATAAAGTAGGATGTTTCTCGGATTGCTGAAAGGAGCTCGGGAGCGGTCGTGTGAAGAATTAACGCACTGCGGTTTTCAATCTTCCATTTATAAGAAGGAATGACTGTCTTCCTTCTTTTCGGTCTGCACACGGGAGACTAATCGTCTTCTGTATCAAAAGTGTTGTTGGACGTCGACGATATGTGATAGCGAGGAACGAGCACAACCCTAATCGGGCGTCTACCGTTAGCCTGCGCCACTGTCAAGACTTATCCATTTCATACCTCAATATTTATGATACCATTCCTTTTACAATGAACAAAAAATGTCCCTTACTATAAGGCACGACAGACGTTAACACGAACATCTTAGTCCTACTCCTATGTACTAGAGACTAAGATTTAATTCACTCGTTAGCTCCAGCTCATCGCCCCCTGTTGCTCATAACCTTCTCAAGTGTCCCGTTTTCAACTTGAAGGCGTGGTTGGCACCAATGGGACAAGTTGTTATCGTCAGGACGGTTGGCTGGCGCATCAAATCATCTGAGATCAGGCTCGAACAACCTGTCCACCCTCACGCCACGACAAGTATACACAGGACGGGGAGATATGAGGTCCAGAAGAGGCACTCATTCAAAAATACTGACGTGACAGATTTGTATCATTGCAATTGCTTTGCATATCTGTGAGTTCGTAATGTATGTTTACATCCGTGTTTTTGTTCATCATCTCGTAGCCAAGGCAGCCAGAAGGATGTCGGCATCGACTTTTGCAGCTGAAATGAGTAGTTTAAGCCCACATCCCAGATGAGGATTAGGCTGCTGCTTACCTTTGAGTACCAGTTGTACGAAGATCTGTGCAAGACGCGGCTGTTCCGTCTCTAGTCGACGCATGTTTTCTGTAGACAACTTCCACAATACAGCCTGCCGCTCTACAACTACTCGTGCATTTCGTGGCATGCCTGACAATGCAGAAAGCTCGCCTGCAAGAGTACCCGACACCATTGACTCTTCGATGACGGGGCTGTGTTCTGCAAACTTGTATGATGCCCGCAGGACACCCGACTCAATGATATACAAGCCATCAGGGCTGTCTTTATTCTCCCACAAGACGAAACCTTCTGGGACTGCAAATCGCTCAAAGTATTGAGCAATTTGTCTGAACGTGTCTTGGTCTACGTCGTGATATGACGAGAACGCGTTAAGAAGGGTATTGAATGGCTCAGAGGAGATTTCTGGGTCCTTGTCGAGAAATTCTACTAGATGATGAGAATGGTTTGTTCCAAGAAATGGATGGCATACTGACCACCAGCGATTGTGCGATTTCCAACATCACGGAGTTGCATTTGCCTAGGAGATCCCGTCAAGGACCCTCCAAAGGTAAGCCCAGTACCTTGGCGGCCAGGAAGTGCTATTGGGGTTGACCATGACTTCTGAGCTCTAAACCATGCTCGTAGATATGCATTCTCCGTCCCTGGAAATGCATTGAATGAGAAAGTTCACATCATAAGGAAAAGAAACTCACATTCCATCGCATCATTCAACGTCGTAAAGACCTCCACGTACGGCTCATGGAGGACTCCCACGCTGCTCAGAGCTTTGCCACTGGGGTTGTCGGCCGTTACGCCGCAGAACACCAACACCACGCCTTTTGCAGCGAGCAGGCGCTGCACTCGCACGAAGGCTTCTGCGGCGGACATGTCCACACCTACCACGAGAGACAAGTCGACCACAACAAAGCGGACGGGATTGCGTTGCCAGTCAGGGCCGTCGACGATGTTTCGTAACGTTTCTTCAACATGGGAGATGGTACCGAAAAAAAGGAATCCTGAGTGCTATACTCAATTGCTGTTACAAGGCAAGCGAGGATTCACGTACCCTGGAGACGAAGGACACTCGTCTGCTTCGACACTTCTCGGATGTACGCTCTGTGTGCTGCAGGCCGTCTCACCGTGGAGATTGCGGAATCTCCAGCATAGAGAGCACGTATGCTCTTTCTCTGCGAATTCTGTATAACGAAGAAGAAACCTGTCCAAAAGCATAAACACGGTCAAATCTGATAGTACGACATCCTTACAGCTGACGACAATGCCAAACAGAACTCCAATGACAAAGTCCCAGGCCGTCATCGTAACCATGATGCTGACGATCGTGATATACTCCATCCTGAAACGTATTTATTAGCCACTGCATATCACATCGACGCACATGAGCTGACCTGCTAACTCGGTGTCGTGTATCCCATAACGCCTCCTTCACGAGATCCAAGCCGAGTACGAAGATCAGGGCGCTGACGACCATGACAGCTATTCAAATCATGAGAGAAGCTTAGCCTGTGTAAATTACCCCACATACGAATGTACGCTATAGGTCCAGTCCCTATGATCAGCAGGATAGACGTGGCGACCGCAAGCAAGAAGCCTGCGAGACGCGTTCCGCCTCCCACACGGTAGAACCTGATGAAGTAAGCTCATGCCTTACCACGATGTAGAAGGGTTTGCCTCACAATAAGGTGTTCACGTATACGAGATAGTTTGGTCTGTAATGTGTGAGCAGTTACTGGTGAGTGTTTGCAAGAAATACCCTTACACTGTGCCCAGGAAACCGGCAAGTAAATTCGAATACCCATGTCCCACGAGCTCCCTGTTGGTATCTATGTCCTCGTCCAGGGATACCGCTGCAAGTGTGTTAGCACACCCCATCAACCAAACATCCAGACTAGGACATAACGCACATAACGCAGGAACATTCAAAGGAGGGTGCAGAATATTGAAGAAAAGCCTAAGATAAACCATAAGCAAAGTGATAATGTGATTTTTGAAGTACATACAGGGCAAACTGTATCGGCAGGGTCGTCCATAGGGGTGTGAACTGTATCAATCCGAAGTCTGTTTGCGCAAACATAGAATGAACCATGTGTTCATGCCCAATAGATGAAACTTCCTTACCGAGATACGAATAAAAACCATACCATTCATCCTCCACACCTCCAGCTCCTTCAGTCGAGTCAAAAAGCCACCCGCCCCTCCTCAGGGCATTGAGATCAAGCTGTGCAGCTGCAACGACGACGTAAAATATAACTGGAATGATCATGAAATCTATATTGTTCATCGTGTGCTGAAGTGAGCACACTAATATGCGGGTCAGCAACTTTGGACATACAGATGGGGAATACAAGCTGGTGCTTCCATCGCATTGTGATGAGTCTCAGCAGTACTGCTAGGATAGCGGGAGGGACCCATTGCGCAAGGGCATGTGAATTGAGAACAAAGTATCGCAGGGTCTCCAGTGTCGGCGGATCGAGTGCATCGGAGGGTAGACGTGTGCTCACTGTGAGGCTGTATTTGCACTGATTAGTCGACTTTCCTCACCACGAGGACTAAATCGGAACCTACCCGGTAAGAATCAGGAAGATGCCAACACCTCCAATACATCTACACAGGGTACATCAGTGCTGATCCGTCCCCTTCGAACTCTGGAACTTACCCAACAAGAATATGCCGTGGGAAAAACCCTATTAGCACCCCCAGACGTAGATACCCGAGGAGAAAGAAGGTCAAGCCTGCGCAATCACATGTGTGAGTGAACACCTGACAGCCAAGTATACACGCGGCCTACCGGTCAGCACGGACGAAAGGGCAAACGACACGATCGTCGTGGCGATGATTTCTTTCGGATATTCTTCTCCGATATCACGTGCGATGGTTGTTGCAAGGATGTGAAAGAAGGGCTGCATCAAAAAGGAAATTCATCAGAGAAGGCACGCAAATCCGGGGTAGGCAGGAGCAATCAAAATGCAAATGTGTTAAGGAAAGCGGTCCCTTGATGGGAAGAAGAAAGGAAGAGAACAACAAACAACGGGACAGGTACACCCAAAGTCAAAAATAATTGAATAGTATTGAACGTGCGAGCAAAAGAGGAAGGTGGAAGCCGGTTTAGCGAAGCGCACGTACCACAACCTCAATCATCATACTACCATTTGCGCCCGCAAAACTGCTTCCTCCGAGACAGTACACGAGTTGCGCTACCACTGTGCTGTATTCCGACAAATAAGGATATGTCCGAATAGAATTCTGATCAAAAGGACGTACGAGACAAAGAACATCGATACCCCCATCCCGCCCAATCCATCAAAGGCGCCGAAAGCAGGAAAAATAATCATTCCATCTGTAACGACCATCAGCAGCTGATCATAGCTGAAGATAAAATTGAGTAAGGAACAGCGAAAAACGTCAGACAGCCCACAAATACCGTTCATATTATGTATTAGGGGTACAACCACCGCCAAGGGATTTGAAGTAACGGTGAGGGGCGCAAAGAAGGAGGCGAAGAGGCAACTCATCAAAATGACTAACTCACATGAGACTCCATCAAGAATATTGAGCAACGTGCCCAAGAGCACAGCAGGCAAGCTTTTTAATATGGAATGTCCAAGTTCTTGGGGGGAAATTTTATGCGACTCGCCTATCAACCCACGCATGATGCTTGACAAACGTTTCGAGGGTGACTTTGGGTGCTTCGAGGGTGCTGATGGGTGACCATTCATGGTAGCTACGGAGCCGTTTGGAGGCAGAAGCAAGGGAGTTGTTTCTGTAACTGGTGAAGAAACGAGATACGGAACTTCAGATTGAGTAGCCGTATTCTGGTTGACCATGGTCTCAGGGTGGGGTAGAGCAACGAAGCCCGGTGAGAGCTTATGTTTTGGTGTCAGCGTTGGAGTTTGTGAGTGCGGTCTTTTGGGCGAGGCACCGTCGGCATATCTGGAGAGCAGGATCGAGAGTGCTGAGGGCGTAGCGGTAGGATGAGACATGTCTCTCCCACGAGGAGTCGGTATGCCAGATGACAAGTTTTGGACAGTGATGGAGGAGTCTAGCGTGGAGGTCGAAGCCGAGAGATCAGAGCTCTGAGCGGAGAACCCTTTTGTAAAATGCGAAGAGGGTGCAAAAGATGCAGATGATGGAATATTTAGGAATGAGCCTGGACCAACTTGAGAGGCTGGATTATAACCAGAGGGGAAAATAAAAGAATCGCGCGAAGGTATGCTCTCTCTCGTAAGCCTTGAAGGGGATAGTGGTTCTTGGACTTGTTTCCGACCTTGGGTTAACGAAGACGAACGTGCGCCGTGTTCTGCCGTTGAAGTGAAATCAAGCGCGACAGGTGAGTGTGAGCCCCTGGAAGCAGGGAACAGCCTCATAGAAAGCTGGACAGTGCTGGCACGAATATCGTCTTGAGAGTGGGGTGTAACAGATGTAGTGGAGACGTAGCTCCTAGGTTGAAGTAGGCTGTAATTGAATTTGAAAAGTTAGGAGATTGAATGCGTATAGAAGCATGTCCAGGTGACCGTGTTCCAGGCTCATTATAACATATTATGAACTTACCCAGCTCTGTGTAAAGGAGAATCATCCGGTGGTGGGGAGAGTATGCGAGGAATGTCGTGCTTTGTCACGTCATTTGCATGCTCAGGTGCAATGTCATTGTTAGGGCTTCGTGAAGAAGTCGGCCTGCGATTGCCGTCACCGGCGACAAAGGACATGAGAGGACAGAGTGTAGATGAGGTCTGCCTTGCAATTGGTGTATCGTCCCCAAGTGAGGAGCATGATCACGGGATGACTTTTTCCAATATTTTAATTTCAACAACTTGGAGAACCAATAGCAAACTGATATTTCAAAGGGACTGTCCGCCGGAATGTTCCGTGACCGAGGTCACTCCTTCGGAGCTAAGGCTTCGGTAAGTGCCTGTTGGTACCTGCGCGTCAAGATCCAAGATCCAGCTAACGCAGTGACCCTCGGTGACCTGCCAGCACCTGACAGTCTCTGACGTGGATTTTCATTTGAGATCAAGGTAGTCCCCGACAGAAGTTCTAACAGAACCCATCATAATAACGGTCAAGTGCGAACCTATGGCAAGAAATTGCAACATCAATTACGCTTGACTGCGGTGACGCTTACGATTGCATATGGCCACTCATTAATAATGATTCCTCGCATAGGAGATCAACGTGCAGGTTGCGCAACTTGAAGGTTCACATGATGATTATTATCGGCGGTGGAAGCTGATTGAGTACATCATGATTGGGATATAGCAGGAACCTTCTGGTAAAACAGCTACTCTCTTGCCAAAGTAACAACTCTGTATCTAATTAGATCGTGTGCACTGTCTATTATTTTCAGCGACAATAATGTGCCTCGGTTCGGCTCTTGAAGTTGTCGATTCCGGATGGATCATTATGAAGAGTCGCTTACTTCCTCTTCGGAGGCTCAGGACGGTTGACAAAATTAATAATGATAGTTATTATTAAGAAACTATTGTATCGTCAAGTATCACAGTACTCAGTGATGGGAAGATGAGTTGGATCCAGACTCGGATAAATTGTGGTGTCGCCATTTCGTCGAACTCCGAGTACATCTAGATGTGATGCTGGAGCATGGAGCATGCATGGCTCCTGAAAGGACTTAGAAGGGAGGTTGAATCTGAGTTTGTCGGACCGAATCGACTGGCGCTCTTAGAACGCTCGAAGTTTGATTCGCCTGAACATTCGAAGAGAACGTTCAACGAAGAACAGTATTTTCACAAACGTGACTCAGTGTGACACCATGAATGTCATGTAGTCACATATCGTCACATATTGACATCAATATTGAATAATCATTCGAACATTCGCCAACCATGTCCAACACCATCGCTCTGCATGTCATTTTTTCTTGCAAAAGATGATAGCTATCTAACAATCATATCTACAGGTACCCACTTTCGAACTTTACCTTCAGGTGCGCTGTAGTGTTTCGTGCGTAGGCACTGGCCTCGAGTCCTAAGTTGTGAATCCTAGCACGAAGGAGGCACAGCCTGAGGAGGACCCTTCCGTATCTGCGCGACTGCAGCGCCTTCAGAACAACTATGAGGATTTTGGAATGCGTCGCACCGTCGAGGGAATCCTTGTTGTACATGATCATGGACACCCTCATATTCTGATGCTTCAAATTGCAAATGCGTTCTTCAAGCTGTGGGTTTTCATGTTCCATGGCGTTTTTGATTGACTTAGAACAGGCTAATCATGTGAACAGACCTGGTGATTATCTCAAACCGGGTGAGGACGACATTGAGGGTCTCAAACGGCGTCTCGACGAGCGCCTCGCACCGCCAGTAGAGTCTAAGCAGTTCAACGCGTCCCATGGCGTCGATAACGAGTGGGAAATCGGAGATTGTCTTGCACAGTGGTGGCGGCCCAATTTTGAGACATTTATGGTGTGTTCGTCTTCATTGTATCGACCAACTGGTGCTGAGCCATTCCTTAGTACCCGTTCGTGCCAGCACACATTACGAAGCCAAAGGAGTGTAAGAAACTCTTCCTAGTGCAGATGCCTGAGCGGAGTACGTCGCATGTCCCTGTCATACTTTTCATTGACCTTGTATTCATCAATAGAGGTCCTTGCTGTCCCGAAAAACATGAAGCTCCTCGCGATCCCTCTCTTCGAGTTGTATGATAATGCTGCACGGTTCGTCTTCATCGTCTCAATAAGCTTAAGGATGTATGTTTCATTTCGGTAACGTCATGTAACCCCAGATATGGTCCGCAGCTCTCCGCGATTCCTCACCTACTGTCAAGGTAATCACCCATCCTAGCTGCATTAAATGAATTTCACATTGATGAATCTGCAGATACAACTTTATTTACCAGTAGACCAAGACGTTGGCCCACTTACTTCTGTTATTTAGAGTATCTCCGCCTCGGAGAGACGCAAAATGTTTCGTTCCGCGTTACACAATCGGAGCTAATGCAGGCCGCGGACTTCAAGTTGGCGTTGTCACATCGTTCGCGAATGAATCATATTATTCCTCTACTGTTGTTGTAGCTCTCGAAACCATTGTTTTCCGTAGTGTAATGCCGACTGCATTATAGGTAGGCTACTAAGCCAGCATCTTGAAATTTGTGTGTTGTGGTCCTTGGAGTTAGCCGAGGAATCCGTGGTCTGCTTTGAGCGTTGAATGGCACAGCTGGAGCGCATGACGCACAACGAGGCTTCCTTGCCTTCCAGTACTGGTGCTGTTTAACACCATACCAGCATCATTCCTCGAGGCACTTTTATTATTCCACAACCGCCCATTGACTCGTTCTCACCTAAGACCTTACATACCATGCCTCCAACAGACCTCATGAAAAGATCTCCGAATACTGCTACCACCACAAACTCACCTGTAAATGTGAAGCTTCTACTAATCGGAAACGCCTCAGTGGGAAAGAGCAGTTTACTTCTGCGTTTCTCGGACGAGCAATGGCTTCCAGAGGACGAAGCGACCGCAACGATTGGCGTTGATTTCCGTGTGCGTTTGTCATCGCTGCTTTCCTACCATCCATGGAGAATGAAGTTGTGTACTGACGCTTGTGGGTGTATAGGTGCACAAGATGGAAGTGAACGGGCGGAAAGTGAAGCTCAGCATATGGGTACGTTGATCCTTTCTCTCCCGTGCCACTGAGTTCATGATATCCATAATGTGTTCTGCAGGATACAGCTGGCCAAGAACGCTTCCGTACGATCACATCCTCATACTACCGCGGTGCTCAAGGTATCATACTGGGTATGGTCTCGCTTGCTTAATGCTCAAGGTTCGGAGGCTGATAGTTGGTACAGTTTATGACGTAGCAAATCGCGAGACATTTGAAGCGCTTCCGAAATGGTTCTCTGAAATCGACACCTACGTCTCAACAACAGTCCCGAAGATTATTGTTGGGAATAAGGTCGATAAGGTACTTGCCCTGACCCATCATCATTCTGCGCTGTTTCCTTTTCGTGATCCCTGGCCCCACACTTGCGGTCATGTCGCCAGCATCTCTCCCCGCATCTTTGCTCGCCTGTTCTGTTATCAAATGCTAATGTCATTCCAGGAAAACTCTCGTCAAGTTCCAACCACCGAGGGTTCCGCTTTTGCCTCTCGCCAGAACGCCCTCTTTGTTGAGGCCTCGGCAAAGACAGCTATCGGGGTGCGCGAGGTATTTGAGGAGCTTGTAGGGCGAATTCTCGAAACACCAGAGTTATGGGCACCTATATCACCAGACACCAATGTGGCTCTTGTCAAGCGGGGTGGGGAGGACGGCATGCCTGGGACGATTGATTTGGGACGCGACACGGCAGCGGTAGATGACGGGGGGAGTTGTTCATGCTAGATTGTGTCATCACTGTGTGTATTGCTCCGCATGCGGCTACGCGTGTTGATGTGTATGACGCTGATGGTTGTTCATACAGATGGATTCGCCCGGGACACGACTGGTATACCTTGTTTGAGCTTACTTACTCAATGCATGTACTATATAGACACGACATCTGGAGGGTTAATTATAGCACCATTGCTATGAGGATGGGTGTCATAAGCTGTTTACTGAACTACACAGTTCCCTTCATGATCTTCATCAAACTCTGGGAACGAGTGTCGCGCTCATCCTTCTCTACCTGATAGAATCACTCCCATCCTCAAGCTAGGGAAAGATCGGGTCGGATCAAGAAAGCCTGAGGCTCGCGGTTGGACGCTGTGCATGAACCCCTGAGACCTTGAAACCAGATTGTCACACACGTTGCATCACATTGATTGTTGGCGCATCATGATGACGGCCATGAGACAGTAGTCTGTGAGAGTCAGATTAATAGTGACATACGGACAACAAGCTTAAGCCTCAATAAGG
Organism: Rhizopogon sp. AM-2018a; assembly: GCA_002995095.1. NCBI lineage: Eukaryota > Fungi > Basidiomycota > Agaricomycetes > Boletales > Rhizopogonaceae > Rhizopogon > Rhizopogon sp. AM-2018a. Next base: position 2,550 of record PVYJ01004191.1, on the reverse strand, counting down.
CTCACCCTAGATCTTGGTGCTTGAAGAAGACAGTGATCGCCTGCCCTGTTACTCGTAACTCGAACTGCATCGAAGCATGGTACGATTAAAGGTGAAATTGCCCCAGTAACGAAAGTTGTTTGTGTATGAGTGGCGCGGCGAAATCATGATGTTGTAGATCACACTCAGGCTGATCCTATCATCGTGGACGAAGTTCAACAAATGCATAGGCCCGGGGCCGGTCACATCACTGAAATCATCCAATGGGGTTTAGTCGATTCACAATGCCACTGGCACTCACCAATCAACAACACTATCGTGACTGTGTTTCTGCTTGTCAATGTGCTATCATACCTGTACTTTTGATCGCTTCCTAGGAGCTTGTTATGACGACGAGTTCCGAATCATCCTTCAGCGCAATTTGTTATCAAAAAGTTCACTGGCAACAACAATCACACCCACTGCCCCTCATGGATGTGATTAATAGCAAGAAATGACCCGTATGTGAACCCCACTCATGCGGGCATGGATAGTCTTCTCATTCGTCAGTCTTTTCAACGAAATGGGTACCTCGGAGGTGATGTTCTAAGACGTCGAAACTGCAGGCGAACACTGACATGTTATGTAGTATCCTTTGCTATAGCAGGTTTATACGATCATGGTTAGTCCTTAATCTTCAATTGTGAACATACCAGCCTCAACCTTGATATAAGCTACTATATTTCCAAGAGAGGTGACATCCAATCATCAACCAGTTCAGACTCATACTGAACTTCATAGATCCAGCATATCTGGGTTCGCAGTTTATCACGTATGTTGGCTCGGTACTGAATATTCGCCGGATGTTCAGCAACGCCCATGGTCCACTTTGACAGTGTTGTATATACTGGTAGATTTTTCCTCGTTTCCGCCATATTGGAATACCACTCAAGCTCTTACAGTCGCGTTACCTTGGCGATATGCTGCTAGTGTAAGTCATCCATGATCGCTGCTTCTCTCAGTAGATAATGAAGTGAACGCCACGCAGCATTTGCATGTGTGGTATGTTCACATAGCCCCTGAATTCAACCTA
>PVYJ01004186.1:0-11322 GCA_002995095.1 Rhizopogon sp. AM-2018a | reverse complement strand
AGTAATACAATCCCCATTGTCTTCATGTGCACTGCGGCACATCTATGGTACTCCAGGCATTTGTTTGCCCTGCGCGCGTGAACACGGCGAGTTTAGACCTTCCATCGACACTTTTCTTGGTGATCTAACGTATTTTCATCCCTTTGACCACAGATTTTTCGCGTGATTTATTACAGTTGCTACCGCACCTCTACTGCACTCTGTGCGTCGGGTTCATGCGCCCATGGCCTTTGTTTCTTACACCATGCAAATCTCCGCTCCCGCGCCACCGATACCACGCAGTCCAGCGACCATAAATTCTGGTATGACGCCAATGTTTTCCATGTATACCATCTTACACCTGTTGTTCATGATCCTAAGACTATTAGTGTATGGTACTACTTACATGAGGTACGCTGTGCAAATATCAGTTGTAGTGTTCACGTTCTAGTTATTAGCATTGTAGGGTATGAACTAGCACTATCACTGAAATGACAGTCAGTCGTGACTCGTCACAGCATTTTAAAGCTCTCTTCTGGCAAATTTTCGAAATTATGTCAAGTAGATGCCAATAACAAGCAGTCCTGTCAGTATGTCAGCGCCGCAGGCCGCAAAAAAGCTGTGGGAGGTCTGTCCATGTGTTTCCTTCCTCCGTCGATTTAATTTAATTTAATTTCTGGCAGAACCGTACACCTTTATGTGGACCGCCGGTGTTGCGGTGGATAAATGTATCCACACGTGACTTCTCCCTTATCACGACTCAAAGGCTAACTTGTTTCTCAACCGTTTTTCATCGTTCAAGTTCAAATATTACAGTATATTCATATAGTACCTTTTTGCATAAAATAGCCAAGTAGTGTGGGGTGGATTTAGTGAATGTGCATATCACAGTGCACGGCTGCACATAGTTAGTCGTACTGTTTACCCACTTGAACCTCAAGACGCCCAACGCTACTGGTGTGACAAGGTCAGTGTCATGGGCAATCCTGGATTGAGGGAACTCACCAAGCTGTCAAGCAGCTCAGTATAATATACAGCAACAACCTTTCTCACCCGCCGAGAAGCAGGCTGAATAACTTTCATCGAGGCCCTTTATGACCTGGATATAAAAGTCCATCACCATCAGAGGGCAAAGTCGATAGAGGACGACAAGGCTTTCGGGTGAGACGATCTCCATGTCATCTAATGTTCTGACCCCCATCGAGGTCAAGGGCCCCATGAATTTCTTGACCCAGAACCTTCTCGGTTCCATTTCTTCAAGCTGAGCGAGAAATTCCTTGATTGAAGGATAGCAAATGCATGTGTGGATTCGAAGTTCCACATCAGCGAGGATGGAGGACATTATGTTTACTACGTCGAGATTACACACAAAAGCAGCTGAGTATGATACTACAGTTCTTGTTTCTTATGTGTTCGATAACTGAAGATAAGATCACAAACATCCGATCAATATTCGGTGTGGCACAGTAGGGACGAAAAATGTAATCAAGATCTAGGTAATATGGCGGTCAACATTCCAAAATCAGTTCTAGTTCTTTTACTACTGCCTACTAGAACCAGTACCACTATGCCTAAAATGACAACAATTCAAAGTGCAGCGGAACGGCGTCAGTCACCCATGCAGGTCACGGGTTGTCAGACATCTCCGAATCGAGGCGTGACCACAAACACAATAACAAAGATCCTGGGCCGTTGTGTTTGCGGTGATGGCCCGGATCAGCACATTGATGATTGAACTGTCAAAAAACTAACGCCTTATGATCTCCGTTTGGTGTAGTCCATTGGTTAAGTTCGTACGCGAGTCTCTCCACCAATGAGAGCGCTTGCGTAGGCTTGAAACCTTGAAATTGTTAACGTAAAATAAGTCCTCCCTGAGGCTCTTTCTGACAGATGACTGGATTCAATGAGAGACGGCTCCTTGTGTTTGTGGTGACGGCCCTGATCAGCACATTGGTGATTGAACTGTCAACAAACTATCGCCTTATGATCCCCGTTTGGTGTAGTCCATTGGTTAAGTTCGTACGCGAGTCTCTCCACCAATGAGAGCGCTTGCATAGGCTTGAAACCTTGAAATTGTTTTAATGTAAAATAAGTCCTCCCTGAGGCTCTTTCTGACAGATGACTGGATTCAATGAGAGACGGCTCCAGAACTAAATAATAGCAGAGTGATGACGAAGGAAATATATGAAATAGGATCTTGTGATTATGGAGAAAGGGTTCATGACACACAGGTGTAGGCATGAGCATGCATTCAGAATACCACCCGAGCCCGACGGACCACCTTTCAGCTCAATGACGACACCTCGCCGTTAGCCACTTTTTCTTTTCTTTTTTGTATCCATTATTGTCCTATTGAGTGTGGTGCACTCTATGTAGGACAATACTAGCTAGTCTTGGGGCCCTTGTGTCCCTGCCCCGTCTCTAAGTTTGCGAATGTGCTGGAGTATGTGATCTCTACTACCAACCCGCCATTCTCTCTCTCGCCGTTTTATCGCGCAACTTGTCAAAGATGGAGAGGTTGTAAATAACTGTACGATATGTGTATGTGCGAGCAGACGGTGTATGATAATGCGTGCTAGTTAGCAATTTGACCTCCATCACAAGACAAGGCGGCTCGGATCAGCACGTTAAACTGTCGAGAAACTATCACCTTACGATCCCTGTTTGGTATAGTCCATTGGTTAAGTTCATACGCGAGTCTCTCCACCAATGAGAGCACTTGCGTAGGCTTGAAGAAACCTTGAAATTGTTAACGTAGAATAGCAATCAGGACTTAGGGATGTAATCAGCAGGTCAGTAGGGTTTTGCATTCGTGCCCGGACCAAAGGCTTAGCTTTTTGGGGATTTTAGGATCGTGTTATTAGCCACCGTCTTTAGTTTTAAGTGACGTCCAGCCACTGAGCTACAGCATATTCATCATGCCCTGCTCAAATACCTCTGTAATCGCAGACTTTAATGATCATGCCGAGGAAACCCCAACAAGCCCTAGGATTGAGGACTTCCGAAGTATCTCAATCGTTTCAAGTCACAATTCAAATACCTGTCCCGGGGTCGTCGGGTATAGACAAGGTGCAAAGTTCAGGCACATGTGTGGCTGCCTCCGTCGCTCGAAATATCTGCGGACCCCAACTCCAGACTCGGAGGAAATTGGGTCGGACGAGCCTGTGGATTCACAACACAACCAGGTATGTGTTGCTTTTCATGATTTTGTTTCTGCGATTGTGATTTTTTCCCAGCAGATTGAAGAATGGCAAGTTCGAGCTGACGAGATCAGGGATTGGCTACCACTACCCAAACTGAAGCGAAAGCGTACGGAATCGAATGAAGGGAGTGTGAGTGATCCATGACCCTGCCATTCAGAGAGACTGATTTTGTGTGTAGGTTAATATTTCTCGCGAGTTTGGGGGGAACCTAGCAAATACTGGAGCTGTATCAGCTCCTGCATCACCGAACAAGCGCAGGAGGCTTGGGACAGTCTTTGAAGGCACTGGGCGGGCGGCTGGAAGTGGGAGTGTGTTCGAAACTCGAATTCTTGTCTCGACATTATCTACAATCGAGGTCGCTATTGATCGGAACACAGAGGTACTTTCTAAGATTTGTCTCGCCCTGGAAAACTGTGCAAAGTAGGATGTTTAGCATATGTGCAGTCACCTTCCGTGTATGCAGTTGGTGTTCGTTGTATTTCTTACTGTTGATGTACTACGTAAATTGTTGTAACCCGTACACCTACCCGAATCGTTGTCTGTTCGTGCACCCATAACAATTTGTATGACTTGCTAGCAACTTTAACATCCAAAGATCTGACGACGCGAGGTCTATTTCATTGTTTCTTGTTAGAAATGTTCATCCAACCTTTGATTGTCTTCTTAGGAATGTCAATTTTGTATAGAAGTAATTAAATCGTAGCAGGAGACGGGTTCTGGAGAACACATGAACCACCGATAGCTTACCACTAGAGCGCAAATGTCTTCCAAATTACTCCTTAAGCCTATCACCACTGAAGATAACCATCCAAACTGCTGCTGCGCCCAAAGGATTAATGCGGCAGGGTAAATGGGCCCCCTGCCTCAAGCATTCAGTGGCCTTGTAACAGTAACAAAACAGGGTACCTTACCTTGGTTAGTGTACCTCCACTCTACTATTTGCTCCGCGTTCCGCCAGAGCGACATATCATCAGCTCTGAGGTCACTCCGGGAACGATGTACCAGCACGATGCGAGGATCAACAAGATCACTTTGTTCCAGGAATTTTTGTACCATGGCGTAGTCTTCTGATATGCGAAAAACAAAAATACGAAAGCGGGGGTTATTTAACAATGGCTTCACCAGCGCCGGCTTGGTTCTCTGCGTATCGACATGCAAACATAGATGAGTCAGTCTGTCAAGATCTTGCAGACCGACAGCCGAACCCCACAGTACCCAGATATTCAAGATTTCCAGGTGAGAGAGCAAACTGAAGACTGGGATGGTGGAAAGGGATACGCATGAAGAGTGATTAAAAATGAGCGAGATGCTGAGTGATAATGTCGTTAACGGGAGTGCATTTAGGGAACGCAAAAGAGAATTCATCTCATCGGGAAAGTCTGATGGAGCAATCCACAACGCAAGACTTGTCGTATCCATGCACAGTGAGAGGATGTCTGCTGCGGTGCTCGGTCGAACATCCCCCTCGATACACAAAGAGGTGACTGCTCTTTGAGCAAACCGCTGAGGTCGAAGACGCATTGATGTTAGGAATAGGTTGGCTGTTGTTTCTCCTGACAGGACTACTTTTTGATAAAGAAGCCTTTCTACCCTAGGGTGGCAGTACTACAGTAAATCTCCGAGCTCTTGCTTGTGCAGTGACTACTTACCAGTCATGCACCCTATGTGAAACACGCATGAATGTGCATGCTCTCTGTGCCGAGTCAGTGGCCAGGATGAATATGTCTCTTTCTAGCTCCAGCGGGAGTATCATAGCGGGAAGTTCAAGTTGACTGTTGCGAGTGAGCAAACTCCGGAAGTTCCTGGATCCGCGGCGATGTCCGAATTTCCCCTCTGAGAGCCAACTTGGTACATACTTACTTCCACCCCATCACGCCAGCCACCTGCATGAGAGCCACTTTTATTTTCAGTTATTTCCTCTCTCTCCTCGCCATACTATTTCTCGCCATCCTAATGAGCGACTACTTCAAATGCCATGAGAACTGCGGTCGGACGTTTTCAGCACCAAGAGGCTTGACTCGCCACCGCCAGAGTTGCTCCCACTGGGAGCAACAGCAGGATCAGCAATCCTTGCGTTTGAAACGTGCATCTACGGTGACGCAGGAAGCATCTGTAGTGAAGAAATTAAAGTTCGGTAACACCCAGGTGAGCTCTTCTGATTATCTTTCCCATCTTCGCTTTCTAAAGAATGCCAGCCTATCGAAGCACTTTCTCATGCAGCTGGGTCTTCCAGCAGCGCTTCGGCCACTTCCCATGGCAAAAAAAACACTCAGGAAATAGTGCATGCCCCAACCGACCACCCACTCCAGCAGATCCCCACTTCGTCTCAGCCGCAAACAGACCCTCAGCCGCACACAGAACCTCAGCCGTCTAGTGGTTTCCAAGGTGTGGAACCACTCGAGCCACATGCACCCACTACTCCTGAGGTTACTCGCCCCATCCGATCCCATCGATTGCCTATGCGATTCAGGGACGAGCTTCCAGTGCCACCACATAACGTCCCGCAATCCTCTCCATTAACCCTTCCGCGTGTCATCCTTCATGTGTTCGATTCCTTCCGGACTTCCCTCAATCGATTTGGCATTTCACGAGAGTATCGCCACCGACCAACATATGATCCAGATGCATTTGTTTCTGCAGACCAGTTATCCAACATTCGTCCTGATACGAGCTTCGAATCATCCAGTATTTCCGGGGTAGCTTCTTCCCCCAAACCGCCTCCTTGGCCCTGGTCGAATATGAGTATCTGGCGTCTCATGTCTTGGAAGCTTACTGGGAGCAACCGTAAATCAGAAGCCGAGGTTACACGGCTCGTCAAAGAAGTCCTGACGGCGGAAGATTTCAGCGTTGAAGACCTGCAGGGCTTCAGTGCTCATACGGAGATGAAGCACTTCGATACATCTGAAGCCACGCTTGATTCAAATGACGTGTTCCGAATGGATGGCTGGAGGGAGTCAGCCGTAGATATCTCAGTACCGACGAGGGAACCAAACCCAAATGGGAACGGCCAATCATTCACTATCCTAGGGTTTCAATACAGGCCGCTCACGGCCGTTATCCATAGTGTTTTTTCGGAGCCAGCTTCTAAATGGTTTCACCTAACTCCCTTCAAGCGCTTCTGGAAGTCTTCTGTAACAGATCGAGAGCAGCGTCTATATGATGAACTCTATACGTCAGATGCATGGATCAAGGCCCATGATGATTTACAGAAGGAGAGGAGAAATGACAGTTGCAAGCTCGAGAGGGTCATTGCTGGGCTCATGTTTTGGTCAGATTCGACACACCTAACGCAGTTCGGGAACGCTTCAGCATGGCCGGTTTATCTATACTTTGGAAATCAGTCCAAGTATGCGCGCGCCTGCCCTACTTCTGCTGCCTGCCACCCTGTAGCATTCATTCCTACTGTAAGTGTGCCCGTTTCACTGGCCGTTACGGTCATGCTAACCTGTTTCCTCGGTAGCTGCCGGCGTCGATCACGCAGTTTATCGCCGGAATTACCCAGTTGAAAAAGAAGAACTACGATGATGTTATCGCCCATTGCAAGAGGGAGCTGTTTCATGCTGTGTGGCGTATTTTGATAGACGACGATTTCGTTGATGCCTACAAAAACGGCATCGTGATCAAGTGCCATGACGGAGTGTATCGCCGAGTATTCCCAAGGATATTCACGTATTCTGCAGATTACCCGGAGAAGTAAGTAAGCTTGCATCTCCGTCGCCACTGTGGCTAATCAACATATTGTTGAAAGAGTGCTTCTTGCTACTATTCGTGACAAAGGGCTCTTCCCATGTCCCCGATGTCTCCTCCCAAAAATGTCTTTCTATCGTGTCGGACTCTGCGCTGATATCTCAGCAAGAGTTGCAACAGCGCGCCAATATCTGGTGGATAAAATCTCTGCTGCGCGTGATGCTATTTATAAATTAGGTGCTCCGATCAAGGGTGCTGTTCCAGAACGTCATTTGAAAGAATATTCCCTTGTGCCTACCTTTGTACGTCTTTTTTTTCGCCTGCATTCTGCCACTCATTTACATCTCACCTGCAGAATGCCTTTGCTGTCCGATTAGGATTTCTTGATTTCAATCTGTTTCCGATGCTTGTTGTTGACCTTCTTCATGAGTTTGAGCTGGGCGTGTTCAAGTCCGTTTTCAAACACCTTATCAGGTTGCTTAACGCCATCAATTCTGAAGCGATAATAACCTTGAATGAACGGTAAGTCCTGCAGATATTGAATATCAATTCCATGTTTGATGTTTGCTACTAAGATTTCACTCCATTCGTTCCTTCGGTAAGGGTGTGATCCGCCGCTTTCCAAAAAACGTGTCGGATGTGCGGCAGAGAGCTGCACGTGACTTTGAAGATGTATTACAAGTTAGTCCAACGATGTTTACTGTTTGCGAGATCCAACCCTTCTTTCTCAGTGTGCAATCCCTGCATTCGAAGGATTATTTCCTGCCGAACATGACAATATCATTCGCATCCTCCTTTTTCGGCTGGCTGAATGGCATGCCCTTGCCAAGCTCCGGCTGCATACAGATGACTCCCTAGATCGACTGGATATAGCACTGAAGGCTTTAGGAAAGCAACTTCGGAGGTTTCAGCAGTTTACATGTTCTACTTTCCAAACCATGGAACTTCCCAGCGAGGTTTCCGCTCGTCAGAGGAGACAAGAGGCCAATCTACAGCCCTCGAGCACGGGGGCTAAGACGTTAGGCGCTCGGTCCAAAGCTTTCAGTCTTCTAACCTACAAATTGCACGCACTCGGTGATTATGCAGCCTCAATTAGGCTGTTCGGAACAACCGACTCATATACCACGCAGATTGTACGCAGTTGTTTTTCTTTATAATTTTGCTTTTAAAATCTCGAACCACACAGGGCGAGCTTGCTCACCGTCTAATAAAGACGCTATATCAAAGTACGAATAAACAGGATGTTTCGAAGCAAATCGCTAAGCAAGAAAGAAGACGCACCCGTATTCGACGACAGCAGCAATCCGTAGCGCCCCCTGATAATACCTGCAGCAGTGACCTACCACTCATAGCTCATCACTGTTTGACCAGCCATCCGACCAATGCCATAAATCTGGCCGTCTACCTCCGTGAACGTGAGGGTGATCCTGCTATCAAGGTGACTTTAGTTGATGATGTTACACCACATTTTGTTGACAGCGCATTCAACAGGACTTCATTCCAAAATTGAGAGATCACCTTCTGTCACGACTCCTTGGTTTAGATTACGACGGTGATGAACGGGTCTTTACCAACGAGGAACGCAACAACTTGCACTTTATCAACGGCCTCAACACCGTCTCCCAAGCCAAGCGCCTTCAAATTAATTACACGACGTATGATGTCCGTCGTGATCAAGATACCTTGAGACCAGGATGTGGCGCCACTGTAATGACTTTGTCAAGGGAACACGATGTTGATGCTCATCCGTTTTGGTACGCCGAAGTGTTAGGCGCATTCTGTATGCAGGTGCTTCATCTCGGCTCTAATGCTCACAATCGCTCGCCCCAGTCAATGGAGTTTCTGTGGGTTCGGTGGTTTGGTGTGGTCCCGCGTTATCGCTGGGGTTTCAAGGAGGGCCGTCTTCCAAAAATTGGATTCATACCAGATTCTCCCGGCGCATTTGGTTTTCTCGATCCTTCCCTTGTCCTCAGATCCTGCCATCTCATCCCAGCTTTTGTTGATGGCCGCACCGACGCTCTTCTTCGGCATGGCCCCACTGTTGCACGACCACTAGGGGGAGTAGATGACTGGACTGCATTTTATGTTAACATGTGAGTAAGTTGGAATTGTCGATGATCTAATTAATAACCACGCTTGTGATACACAGCTTCGCTGACAGAGACATGTTTGCTCGTTTTGCCGGCATAGGTGTCGGTCATGAGATTCAGTATTGCTTGCCAAAGTTATCTGAAGAGCATTTGGCCAGAAGCGATGGCGGCCAAGTCCTCGACGATGATGAACCGGAAGCTGTCGCAAGCGGCGCATTTGACATTGACAGTACCGCGGATCAGGATGAAGGAAGTGATGACGAAGATCGCGACGATGATGACGACGATGACATTGACGATGTGGTCGACAATGAAGACTATGTCTCAGAAGATCAGGATGACTCTGAAGATGAGGGACAAGATTATAAATTTTAACACTGAACTATGGTGTCGGTATACCAGGTCACTTAACCCGTGTTCAAACTCCCCAGTGGTCACTGGGAGGCCACTCGTCTCTTACTGAGATAGTGGCAGCAGTGTCGTTACAACGAAATTTGATCACATGGGACTCCTGGCCTGGCTGGATCAATTTCTATTTGGGCTGTGCCGGTGTCGCCCCGCTCCGCAAGGGCGGACAGCCTTATGACAACGTTAATGAAATGATACCGACTCGAGCGCGCCGGACAGGGGGCTTCCATCCTGATCCATCATTGGTGAAGCATCGTCTATTCCGCTGATGTATTGGTACAACAGAAATTAATCATATCACGTACCAGTCGTGAAACACAATCAATGGCGGTAGTTCGCGTTCTGCAAAATGTGCGTGCTATTGGTTGTGGGAGAAGACTTGCGCCTCGGGGCCGGGAAGCGCTACGGCGCTTTCGCCCAAAACCCATTGAAACGCCTGAAGTTCTCTCTTGGTCACTCGCTAATAGATTTTCCGTAACGTCTCTTAATTCAGCGCCGACCATATGCCACGTCAAAGTGAACCTGAAAGATCTTGTCCTGCCGATATCATCAATGTTTCGAACATGATATTTCATGTATGAGGTATGCACCCACACGTTGACGCTATATATACACTAAATGGTACAGTTGACTACATAGGCAGAAATTGCAGCGCGACATTTCTAGTACGGGCCCGCCAAACCAAGCACATACTCCAACTCCCTAAGAATCATTTCCAATATCCGGCGCTCTCGGATAATCCACAAAACAACGAATGCCCTCTCTTCTGCAGTCCACAGTGGTGGTTGCACGGGTTCAAGCGGCTGCCAGGGCTGGTTCAATCTTAGGTTGATACGCCTGCATGCATGGCGGAACCTCTCCTGTAGTATCGCCTAGAATACTTCAGCGCAACTACCACTTGTCAACAGGTATTTCATACCAACAGATTGTCACTGATCACAAACTCGCGAGGACGTAGAATTAGTGGCATGGGTGGCCTCTACAGGAATAAGTGATGTGACCAAGACTGTTACGCGGTTCACATACGTTGTTGTTTGGATCTGGAGCTTCGTTGTCCGCCATTGAGTTCGACAATCAGTTGAGGATTGAATGTTACAGGCTAGCGCTAGCGATGATAACATCACGAAGTCACACAAGTCACATGATGCGTGACCTGAAGTAACCGCAAAACACCTATCTCCCATCAGAGACCAACCCATTAATCGCCAGTTAGACCACCCTCCACCATTTTCTACCTCTCGAGAGTCCGACCTTCCCATCTGGTCGTTAAGCTCACAATCACAGCGCTCGCAACCTAACGCCCGAACTGTTTGTCCTTCTACACGGCATGTAGTTCACCAACATCCAACTCGACGACCCTCCGCCTACCCTCGCTGACAGCTCACCCAGCTCACGAAAATATGGTCATGCGAAGGGGACGATCGCGCCGCAGGCGCGCGGAAAGCTGCGAAGGGGTCGTCCTGTCGGAACTCGGAGATCTCGCGAAGGGGTCAATCAATATAGCACTTGGGATTCACGTATGTGCCTTGCTCTCCTATCAGCTCTTATCAACTCATCTCTCGCATTCATGTGGTAGTACTGTTGTCTCATTTATATTCGAAGTTATAGATCAGTCTTCGTTGACGTGGTCAACAAAGTTTCACTGAGGTATGTACTGAAGTTGCCCAGCTCACTGCTCGAAATATTTTCAGGACTCCATCTTCAAGTTGTCACGGCGGCGACGGTGCGCAGACTGTAGCCTCACAATGCACTTCAAGTTATCAAGAACGTACGAAAATTTCGTTCTTCCACTGGTTCCGCCTTCAAACTCCAATCCTCGCCGCGGCTGCATCCTACCTGCAGCCTACTATCCAACCCAATCTACTCGACATGTACTGCTCGCGCTGTCCACAAGTCTCGCGCCTCCTGGATTATCACTTCTGTTCCCACCACATAGTACCTCCTCCTCCGAGTTC
>PVYJ01004185.1:17546-39488 GCA_002995095.1 Rhizopogon sp. AM-2018a | reverse complement strand
CAATGTGTGGAAGATTGCATGCTCGTTATTACAGCTAAATATTGAAAAACCAAAATACACATTCAAAATTTGAAACATCCAAGTGCAAAATGGGATTGTGGCCTCCGGAACACATGCAGATGTTATACGAAGTGATTACGAGCATGTAATGAACATTATCAAGCATTCGTGAGATCGGTAATCTCGCTGGCAAGCCCTACACGACGGTGGTGACTTATACTTCTTGACAACAAAAGCCGTCTGTTGCGCATCGAACCCTTTCCAGAAAATGGAATGTTAGAAACATCAAGCACAATGCAGACAAGGTAAACATACGAGTATCATCTGCAATGTAATGGAATAAACAAGGAATAATTTTGACGTTGTTGAGCAGGGTACCTATGCGCAGTTGGGTATTAATTCTTGCTCGAAGTGTGTTCCTTTGAGTGCAGTATTCTGGACACGACATGATGAAGTGATGGACGGTTGGTTTGCGCACTATGTGAAGTGCACATTGCGAGAAACAAATACAATACTAGTAATAGACAATCAGATGTAGAGACTGAGACGGTCAGTGACTCATGACAAAACAATCACGAACGGACGTGGGGGTTAAGGTGCAAGTAAAATTGCTACAAGATATAAGTGTCGTCACGGGCGTACTCACCACCCAGGAAATAGGGATGAATGGATATATAAAAAAGAGTAGTTTGACGGTTGAGGAACAAAATGCCGCGACAAGAAATCCAGCACCAACTGTTATGTACATGTCCATTAAAATGCTCAGAACACTCGTGTTTATGAGCAGCCTGTGGAGAAGATCGTCCAGTGCGCAACAGTCAACTGCACTAACATTAAATACAATACATATTGTGTGATAAATGAACGTTAACTAATGCGACATCATCTAGAAGCGTCCCGCGTATATTATTTAATTAGTGTAATAAGATATCCGGAGCACAACTCAATGCATTAAAAATCAGACGACAGACATCCACGATCCAAATCTAGATTCTGTTGGCAGCAGCAGGATACACCGTTTCGACGAGGTGCTTGAAGGCTATAGCGTCCTCGTATTGTTCGCGGGTTTGCGTGACAATGACCTGCACAGCAGGCCCTCGTTCATCCCGCTCCAGGTCGACGTCGGCCAGGTCGCTTTCAAAAGCAGACGAGGCACTGAAACAGTTGAGGGCGTGGAGCACCGGGCTCGCAGCGCGTGGGGAGCGTGGGGGGGTGGGCGACGCCACCCGGCTGGACGGCGCAGATCGAGCTGCACGGCTAGGGGTTGCCGATCGAGCTATACGGCTGGATGGAGCAGAGCGGGAGGCACAAGACGAGGATGACAAAACTCGTGAAATCGGTGCGCAAGTCGGTGTGTGATTAGGACGGATTATGGTGCGAGTGATGACGAGGTCATCGCGATCAGGGACATCAACTTCCGTGTGAGATGGGGGCACCACTACAAAATCGGCAAGTATTGGAGAAGACACGCGCGTCTCTGTGGATGCGCCTGAGGCGCATGAGGTCAAAGTGGATGCTGCTGAGTCGGAGTCTTGTTCGGAGAGAGGGACGACGACAACCTCGTGGTCCGGCCAAATGCCACCCACTGTATCCCGTACGGGAAAGGCAGATGGATGATTTATGCTACAAAGGCCCTGCCCCATGGTCAATTTTGAAATCCCGATCTTGGATGGCGGGTTAGTCTTCTGAAGAACAGTCGTGAGTGGCGAAGTTAAAGAAGGCCTAACGAAATGAAATACCGTGCGGCGCATGGGGTCGAAACGCTGCGCATCCATGGCCTTGTAGCGTGTGAGATCCATGTCTGTATGCAATGAACCAGCTCCGGAACTTCCAAGTATACAAGATAGATATCTACAACGACCTAGAAGGTAGAGGAGTAATGACCGTGCTCCCATCGTCAGCGATGATTTAAGAGAAAAGTGTGTGGACTACAATTCCCTGTGGACAAAGCAAATAGTGGTTGTGGAAGCCGCCACCCTTATAACGCACTGTGGCACTTGCGCCTTCCTTTGTTGCTTCGTCGATGGCCCCCTCACCAGGTGGCTTTGGCGTTCATCCACAGCCCCGCTTTGTGTAAGCAAATGCAAGTATTTAACCCGGTCATTCGAAAGGCAAATTTGCTTAAGAACGCGTCTTCCGAGGAGAATCTAGCACGTGTTCATCGCACTGAAGTCCTACATATCCTCATATCATGAGCCAACAGGTCTGTTACCACGTTCTTCTTCAGGTGGGCGTCGTACTCACGACTGTAACGTGTCCGTAGATCTTCCACGCACGATCCATGTATGAGCTTCGAAGGGGGCCCGATCCGTCATACACACAGCTTGACGGTACGGAACCCGAGTTCGAAATACAAAGAGCAAAGAGAGTCATAATGCCGAGGCAACAGGCACGGCTGATCATGGTGAGTACTATGTGGTGATCGGGAGTCACGATCACAATAATGCTCACTACGTTGCAGGTGCCGCCCAGACAGGCAAGTGACTGCCATCATGCCCCCTCGTGCTAAGACAACAGTCACGGTGGTGCGAGGAGATGACCTACCCAGCGCAACGTGCCCATCAGAAGTTGCCGCCCCACACACTTTGTTGGTTGTCCGAGAAATTGAGTGCCGGATGGGGTTGCCATTCCATGGGAGTACCGATTGTACAATAATGGAGATTGTTGTATGTACATTAGAGATCGATTAGAGATGAACTTACTTGAATGACACAATGCTTGCAAGCGAGAACAAAAGTGTTTCGCTATAAATAAAACGTTTGTTTTCAACCGTTAAAAATAATTCATTTTACGTGACTTTGCTATTCGTCGGAACCACCGAGATATCGCTTCAGGCCAATCCTCGAAGACTGGGCGCTGAGAGACGCTGAGCTGAGGACACATGTCAACCAGGCGTGTTAGGCTATGTCATCCAGCCGAATTCAGAGATGGCTGACAGCTTGTACTGGTTGTTCCTTCGAGCTAATTCCGCGGCAGAGCTTCTCCATCAAAAACACAGGTTCATCGACTGTGGAGACCTGTCTTCGACGAAGCTGCCCTTAAAATACATAAACTTCAGCATCCTGACGTACATCCGGCTGAGCAGAAACCTATCATCCAATGGCTTTGTACATGGCACAAACGGGGTAGGTTCATTGACTTCTTATTCGTCACCTCTCTTGTTGAGATCTGCATTACCAGTAGATCACACTTTCGATGCTCACTAACGTAGTGGTATCGCGGGGATTTACCCATCAATTGATTCGCAATCTGAAAAATGGCTACGACAAAGCCATGTTCTGTGGGTCGAGAGGGCGTACTACTCGCACAAGCCTTTCTGGAAACCGCAACTCCCTTTAACCTCCACGAAGTACCAGCCTTCCTCTATTCTTACACCTGGTAGTAAAACCCATCACGTACTCAGGAGGAATAGGAAAACGAAGCTGTTTCACGAACAGTGTTCGAACGCACTGGGTGAGGTCATAAAGATGGCTGACGGAAGACATGGTATCATTCTGGGAAGACTTCGCCTTAAACGATGGCAGCAAGAGTGGTCCTCGTGATTGTCCGCACGTAATCGTGATTAACTCTCATCGAACGACTTGAAGCCGTGACGCTGTCGACTTTCTTTTGTCGTAGTGACCTTGGTTAACCCCATCTCGACCGATACTTCCTGCGTAGACACAACCTTGAAGACAAGTATATCACCCTCACCGCCGCAACAATAGATGCTGGCCACTGGCGTTGTACGTCTCGTCTAACAAACTATGTTTATCTTCGAGCTATTCTATTCACAGGCTTATGGTTCACACTTTATTGTTGTAGCATCCTGTCACGTGTGTGCAATGCAGAGACATTCCCCATAACGGTACTAGTTATTGTGGTTGTCACGTACGCCACCGGGCGGTATGCCTGCTACGGTGGCATAAAAAGCTGCTGGAGAACACAGTTCACTATCAATGCCCGTGCAGCTGTGCTCCACCTAAGGCACATTCGTACATTGTACTCTTCTTAGCTGATTCTCGACCTCAAGTGGCTGGTCAACTTGCGTCATTATACACCCCTTTGATTTCACATTTGTCGCTTCGTGACAAGACATAATATTGAGGCGTCGCGATCGAGGTCAATGTACGAAGATACGAAAAACGTTCGATATTGGCTCACGGCGGTCAATTCGGTCAGTGTCGAAATAACATCATCTTACTATCTGGCTTATCGAAGTTGTTAGAGTGAGAAGCTTGATGTTGACTCCACAGTGCCCTCATCGTCCGATGCACACCCATTCAATTCCTGTAGCCTTCACGTTCCTTATGACATGGGAGAGGAGAGAGATGATGGATCCGAATACTGTGATGGCCTTGGCGGCCTGTCGATGACCTTGGACGCAAGTGGTTGGCTAGCCCACCATATGCCATCTCTCTCAGACAGTGGCAGTGATAGTACGGCCACCTCTGTCATCTCTGACAGCGACTCAAGGGCGCAGATTATTGACATCGCTTGGGATAGTCCCTGGTACCGCCTACCCCAGGTCAACAGTCCAGTGTCCTTTTCGCCTCTTCATGATTCCCACTCCTGTGCATGTTCACCGGATGTTCGCCAAGCCATGGCGCAGCAGGACCTGTTACTTGACCTTTTCCACGAGGAGTTGCGCCGGATCATTCCGAGCGGTTATGATTATAACTCTGCCTGGCTTGATGATGTTGATCCGGACTTGGTTTTGTCACCGGTGGAGAGTTATGAAGAGCTGTGTTGGCGATCATCGGTCTCCGAAAGACACATGACCATTGAGAAGCAACGCAGGCCTCTTCCCGATGTGCCTGTGGGGTACGGAGATCAACTTGATAGCATGTTTTAGGGCTTGCCCCAACGATCGGGCGGGTCATATCAGTCGTTCGACATATCGCTTTATACTTTCCAACTGCTACTACTATTCCAAGTATTATCACTTATCTCCGCCTGTGTTCAGCGGTGTACGAGTAGTTCGCAATATTTCGCTTCCTCGTCTCTTCCGAGCTCTTTTTACTTTCCCTGTACCTGAAGACGTGACACTTATCGGTGCTCGCTTCCTTACGTAGTTCGCCTCGGTTGTTCGCGATATTAGGGAGGCAAATATCATTGTAATATAACATGTTCAGCGCTCAATGCCACGCTTTAACTTGGGTAATTGAGAGTACCGCGCCCGGCCGCGGCGGTATACCGCATGTATCATATCTTAAACACTCCAGGTCAATTATCATATCCCTAAAAATCTCGTATGATGCTTTTGATCACTTGCGTACCAGTGTTTGACCCGTGCGCGAGTCAGCATCCCGTTGGAGCGATGTTTTTGCTTTCAACCTTATGTTCCCATTTTATGATACGTTCGATTATGCATATAAAATATCCCTGATCCCACGCTGCCTGGTTCGCGCCCTAACATCGTGGGCTAACTCGGACTTCCTTGTAATCTCCTCATTTCCGCTTTTTGGCCCTCGAGGCGATGCGGGTATTTCAATTTTCGGTTGGAGTTCAGATCAAGACCTCCATCACCGCTCGGTAAGGTAAGTACATATACCCTTTAGTTGAGGTGAGCTCACTGTACTATATGGTGAGCTCTGCTGCACTGGCACACGAGCGCGGTCTCTCCGCACACTACGGCCGAGCGCCACCACGCGCGACTATCCCCCAACTCCCTCTACGTTTAAACTACTTAAGGCTACTCCCTCCGCCGCATGCTTGCACCTGTCTTTCATGTATTTAGGCTCCAAATCGTTTGCAGTGTAGCGCCCATATTGTAATTGTTTAGTGGGTATGAGGTTTCCGAGGTCTTGCTGTTGATATTGCACAGTATTTGGGAGCGAAGATTCCAACTTTTTTTAGTTTATACTCACGGTTTTCATTTATCGGTTTAAGCAGTATTAGGTCAGCTCAATGACAACATGTCGCCTCCGAATATGATCCCTGTTCTGTTCCAGATGGCAGAATATAAAATGAGTTGAGGTTTCATGCGACATACTTCCCAAGCCCCATCTCAATTTTATTATGGCTAACGTTGACAAGTACGATAACTTCCTCTCAACCATCTGTGGAACATCGTCCAGCACATGGACTGATGCTCAAGAATCTGTAAGTAGTGGCTGTGTCCTTGATCATGCACGACACGTCCAACTTCGTTATGCTAGGAATTACTCGAGCCATATACCTACATCACTGCCAACCCAGGCAAAGAAATCCGGGGCAAGCTTGTAGAAGGTTTCAATATCTGGCTTAACGTCCCCAAGGAAAAGCTTACGGTCATCAACCGTGTTGTCGGTCTTCTCCATAATGCCAGTCTCTTGTATGTCACCTATGTTCCCTAGAGCCAATTTCAAGTCTAACTAACTTTTACTTCCCAGGGTAGACGACATTGAAGACGATTCTCAGCTGAGACGTGGGATCCCCGGTTCGTTCGCTGTCAACAATACCCCTGAGAAGCTCATTTATGTGTCCTTTTCCAGTCGCCCATAAAATTTATGGTGTTCCTCAGACTATCAATACTGCCAATTACGTCTACTTCCTGGCATACCAGGAGCTGTCTGCTTTGAGGCCCACACTTCAGCGTCGTGATCCCACTTCAAGTGCAAGTTCAGACAGTGGTCTCGGAGACGAAAGCCCCGCTGCTGACAAGCCTGGATTCTCCGACCGTATCTTTAACGAATATGACCTGGATCTTGTGGTGAACGGTATGTTATTTGTCGGCATGGTCGTACAAGCAGTCTTTAATTTGCGGATAGCCGAGCTCATGTCGCTCCACCGGGGGCAGGGCATGGACATTCTCTGGCGTGACACCCTCCGCTGTCCCTCAGAAGATGAGTATGTCGACATGGTAAAAGCTAGTAGGTTGTTATTTTTGTCTAAGAAACCAACTTCTGACCAACGTTATTTTCCAGAAACGGGTGGTCTTCTGAGGATTGCTGTCAAACTCATGATGGCATGCGCTACGATAAACACGAACGTGTAAGTCTCACATGGAGTCTCTTCATGTTCCCGTATTTAATGATATTCGTCCTAGTGACTATATCCCTTTGACTGATCTGATTGGGATCTATTTCCAAATACGTGACGACTACATGAATCTTCAGAGCAATTTGGTTAGTCCCCTATCTGAAACCTGGAAACAAGCTGAGACGAACTCAATGTGCTGTTTAGTACGCGGACAACAAGGGATTTGCAGAAGATTTGTCCGAAGGAAAATTCTCCTTCCCTATTGTTCACGGCATCCTTGAGAAGCCTGAAAACCGACAGATCATGAGTGGGTTCCTATACCTTTTCTTTGGAATCCATCTCATTCAGTTTTATTGTCAGACGTCCTACAGAAGCGCCCCAAGACTCCTACTCTCAAGCACCACACGATTAACTACCTCAGGGACACAACCAAATCATTCGACTACACTCTGGCGGTTCTCAAGAAGTTGGAGCGGCAAGCTAGAGCTGAGCTTGAGAGACTTGGTGGAAACCCGATGCTATCAGCAATTTTGGACAAGCTTCACGTGGATGCATGAAACATATCACGCCATTGGCCTGCCTGTACTATAGTCACATTCAAATCTATACTCGTGGAACATAGATCATGCATTTGTAATATTTTCAAGCCTTCTTATGCGCATTCTGTTCTTGGTTCACCGTTGAGAATGTTAGCCTAACCTTTTACCCGTCATGGTATTTGCATTTATACAAGTGAAACAACAAAACTCCATTACTTGTCTTGATCTGAGTCCTCCATTTCTGGCGCATCATGATCTGATGCCTCACTACCATCTTCAGAATAGTCCTCGCCAAAGAAGTCATCCCTCTCAGTGACACGATGCGCCAACGAGCTAGTGTGAGCGTCTTTCCTAACAGATTCTCCTTGGGTTTTCCGAGAATGGCCTGGAGTATAGTGAGCAACTCGACTACCACCATCGAGCTCATTTTCAGGTTGTTTGCTGACTTCCCCACGCTCCATTTGGTCTCGGATGAGAGCACGGACTTTAAGGCGTTGGTCATTGTCGTCGGAAGTAGTCGAAATAGGTTCAACTTGTGTCTCCCGCGTTTCCGGAGGAAACAATGATATGTACTTTTTGGTCTTCGGGTAGTGCTGTAGTATCGTTCGTTTGGGAAAAAAAGATCATTCTATGAGATTTGAGACATACCAAGACATAGTTGAGGTCCACTCTGAGACCTTCGAGTACACCCTCTATCTCTTCTTTCTCCTTTCCTTGTGCGGATGTAATGTCGCGTTTGGCTTGCTTGATCTTACGGACCAGCTTCTGACGCTCTTCGCTGATCTAGCTACCGACAGAGTAGTATATCATGTGAACTCACCGAAGAACTTGACTTTGTGGTACTTGATGGCATACGTCCGTTCTTTTTTTGCCGTTTCAGCACGAGCAAGGTCGCCCTCAAGCGCTTTCAGCCTTCGTTCAGTCTCCACACGAACATCAGCTGCAAGATTAGCTTTTGCCAATAATCGTCGCGTTTGGCGCAGTGAAGATTTGATCTTTTGAACACCTGGCAGTGACTCTTGTGTGTTGTGAACATATGGATGATTGCGCTTTTTCTTGCTCCGTTTTGAACCCGAGCGGGTGGAAGAGCTGACTGCGGTGTTGCTTCCATCGACTGGAGTAGGTGCCATCACGGTGGTGGACGATGATTAGAAGAACGAGTTTAGGGTTAGGGTTTCTGACTCTTCTTCAGCTTCCCCCTGGAAGTCATTTCATTTATATCAGACTCTGATCATCCACCGATGCGCAACCTAGTCCCGTCTGCCATCAAAATTTCATCTTTAGATTCGACTTACGATGAGCAACCCGACTCGGAATCCATCGTCACCGCTGCCTTTGACATCGACAGAGGGTTAATCTTTACCGCATCGGAGGATGCGCAGGGCGGTGTGCGCATATGGAGGACTCCGGTCGATCCTTGCGCATGGAACGCACCTATTTTCTGTGGCTCCTTCGACACTGTGAACTCGAAAGTTTTGTCCCTCCGAGTTTTAGGCGAATCGGCTCAGCTCATCTTGGTGACGAGAGGTGGTGATACTGTGTCCTGGCAATTGGATGAATCGGGGAATTTCATTGTGAGGCCATCTTGTGGAGTGCATATGATCGAAGCAGGTTGTACTAATGAATGCAGAGTGATCCAGATGTTATTGGAAGTGTTGATTCGGGCATATTGGCCGTTGGATGGAGTCCTGATGACACACTTCTTGTTATCATTACTGGTGAGTCTATTTAGCTGTAATGGCTGCTTGAGGTCAGGGTTGCTGATGTCATAGTTCAGGTGAAGAAAATCTCATTCTTATGACCTCGACATTCGATGTCCTATCCGAAGCACCTTTGCACACTGAAGATTTTGGCGAAGGTACGATGTATCTTGTAGCTTATATCACTCTGGTTTCTGATATCATGACGCATTTGCAGATGCTCCAATAAATGTTGGATGGGGCTCAAAGGAAACACAATTTCATGGTTCCATAGGGAGAGCACATCTCAGACCCTCGGTGCAGCCTACAAAACAAGTACCTGAAGATCCCGAAGACGACGGCCTCCCTCGAGTCAGTTGGCGCGGTGATGGCTCTTATTTTGTAGTATCTTCCCTAGCCAGGCAAGCACCCCACTCTGCCGATGCGAAAGGACGAGTTTTACGAGTTTATTCAAACGAAGCCCGACTCCAGTCTACAGCAGAGACGATTGCGGGATTAGAATTGGGCCTATCCTGGAGACCAAGTGGTAGTTTGATCGCATCTACGCAAAAAGAAGTTCGCGCCGGACCGTCAGACACGCAGCGGACAGGAAAGCACAGTGTCGTTTTCTTTGAGCGTAATGGTTTAACTCATGGGGGGTTTAACTTGCGAAAAGACGATGGAGAGTACCGTATCAAGCATCTCGCATGGTCATCGGACTCAAATGTGCTCGCGGTTCACATTGAACAGGCACAGGGTGATGTGGTGCAGCTATGGACCACCGGAAACTATCACTGGTGAAGTTATCTTCCCCTTATTGTGGCCTTTTCTAATCGTACGATTCACAGGTATCTCAAGCAAGAGATCTCAGCACCATCATCCAGCCGCTTTACGTCTGTGAATTGGCACCCTGAAGTAAACATGAGACTTCTCTTGACAACACCGTGTACGTGTCTTTTTAATATATTCGTGCCTTGCGTGCTGAAAAATATACAGTGCAAATTATGCAACAAGATTACGCATGGGAGACATGCGCTGGAGCCAACGAGACTGGCTGCGTTGGCGTAATTGACGGACGTAAGTCCTTTACGTTCACACTGTTTTTCATCTAAATTGTCAACAGAAAAAAATTTACTTACCCCTTTTCGAACGCAAAATGTACCTCCACCTATGTCATCGCATCAACTTTTAATGAATCCTCCCACTGATGCGTCATCCGGCCCATCCTTGTCCGCGGTACCATCTCATATAACGCTTTCACAATCACATGACCTTCTCGGTGCGGTATGGCAAGAAGGGCACGTAATAATTTGGGCATTGCAAACGCGAATCACACCTGGTAGGGGGGCGGCTATGAACCCAGTTCTTATCTGGTCAGCCAGTTTGCCACGGGAATTATATCGATGTCGACAAGTTCTTGTCTCTTCCAAAGGCGATGACGAAGAACATATAACTATTTCAGCTGCTATTCTTGGTTCTGACATCGGTGGGAACGACCAAATATTTATTCATGATTTTGAGCGTGTTACTCTACCGTTGAAGCCAGTTTCAGCGACGAGGGTCAGGAAAGTATCGCTACAGCAGAAGAATGGTCGTCTCATTCCCCACGGCATTCCTGAGCATCTTGCATGGCAGGCTCCTGACGGCTGCATCTTCCAAGGTGTGCAATGACCTTGACTAAGATATAGTAGAGTTGATAGCTGATTCCGACCTTCTAGTTCACAGGCAGGACGAATCACTATCCCAGATTTGTTCTTTCAGAGAGCACTGCCCCTCATCCCAACGCGTCGACACTCAACTTTTCTTGGGCCTATCTGCAGGAGGAAAGCTCTATGCTACAGTCCCGAGTGCAGACTCAGCATTACTAGCAAGCAGTGTAAACTCCTTCACTGTTGCCTCCGGATTCGTGGTTTTCACTACTACATCACATGATGTACAATTTGCGCCTCTCGAGAGCGTCGTCGCAGTCTTGACTTCAGGTCATGCAAACGATGTCCTCTCGTCGGCCGGTGGTGAAAATAAGACGAGCGAGCTGGCAACGCACACTTGGGAAAAGCGACGGGTGGAAAGAGGCTCGAGAATCGTCACCGCTGTGCCAAGTACGATGAGCTTGGTACTGCAAATGCCACGAGGGAATCTCGAGACGATCAATCCGCGACCTATGGTAATGGAGGTCGTTAAAAGCGATCTCGACGCGTGCGTATTCATCATGATGATCCTCACGCATCATTCACCTAATTTTTAACGTAGTGGATTGTGGAGAAAGGCTTTCATGGCTTGCCGTAAACATCGCATTGACCTCAGCGTCATCGTCGAACATAATCAACAGGTCTTCATGGCTGGTATCCCGGCGTTTGTGGAACAGATTGAAGATGTTGACTACATTAATCTGTTTCTGACGAGTGTTGGGTAATGCATTCCATAAACTGCTCCACATTTTGTCTGACCAATATTTCAGGCGAAGCCAACTCCCGGTAGAGGTCATCGCTAACGTTTGTGATTCCGTGCGGCAAGAATTAGAGGAAAGAAATTTGACGAAATACGTCAACTCTATCCTTACTGCATACGTTGTCAAGTCAACACCAGACCATGAAGCTGGTCTAGCCTTGTTGCTCCGCCTGCGAGGTGCGTTTAGTTGACCCCATTACGGAGAAGTCGTGTTACATATCATTCATCCAGGCGTTAGTCCAGGCTTGGTTGAGGACGCTGTCAAATATATCATTTTCCTCGTTGATGCAGATCGACTGTTTGATACGGCTCTGGGCATGTATGACTTCTCTCTTGTTCTTATGGTCGCACAACACGCGCAAAAGGTATGACCCTCGTTTTGGTAATTTTGAATAATTGATTCATTCTTTCCCAGGATCCAAGAGAGTATCTCCCCTTCCTTCGTGAACTCAGGGCATTGCCCCAGTATTACCAGCGCTTTAAGATCGATGACCACCTCAAGAGGCGCGCAAAAGCTCTCCGCAACTTGAGTCTTGCTGGTATGACGTACTTACAGCTCTGGACATAGTCTCACTTACACATCGATGCAGGTCCTGAGTACTTCCTAGAAGCCCTGGATTACCTGGATACATATAAACTACACGATGAGGCCTTGGCGATCTGGAAAGGCACGGACAAGTACCTGGTATCTGACATTTGGATCTCTTGGACGTCCTAGCGTGATACTGATCGGACTCCCAGGATGTTTTAGGTGTCTACGGCACCTGGCTCTTCGATCGGCACGAATATCATCAGGCAGCTACAGGTGTGTTAATGGAGACAAGACCAAGACTGACTTCGTTACTGATATCCGATGTCAGTTTTTGTCGAAGCATCAGATGCACGGCGCGCTATGGTATCTTATGAGAGAGCACTGGAATGGCAGGAGCTGTTTGAACTCTGTCTGAAAGAACAACTAGGCGACGAGGAGGTCATAGAAACTGCATACCGCATCGCTGGTGCGTTTTAATAACGCTTAGGGCAACTGCTTTCCAGGCTGACTGAAAGAGTAGACGAGCTCTGTTCAAAGAAGCGCTTCAGTGAATCTGCCCGCGTGCTCCTCGATTATGCCAAAGACGTCCGGCATGCGGTGAATGCGCTTGTTCAAGGCAACGAATTCGCAGAGGCACGGAGGATAGTAAGTTGAAACGAAGAGTCGCAACAGACACGTTAGCTGACGCATTCGACTTGAAGGTCATGTTGCACTCCAAGCCTGAACTTATGGATGACATCGTTCTTCCGGCTGCTTTGGATTCTCGTGCGCAGATCAGCGACGATATCAACGAGATGCGAGATCAGCTGCGTAAGCAAGTAGCTCGATTGGCAGAGCTCCGGATCAAGAAAGTGGAGGAGCCAGGTGCGTGTCATTTCCCCATGATGTGATCCGTCCTGTTGTTTTGACGCGACATGAGAGCAGATGCCTTCTACAACCTAGATGATCCGACTCTCCATAACGTCGACGTCATGACTGATGTGTCTATGGCACCTACCGCTTTTACGCGGTACACAGCGGCGCCCTCAGCCACTTCGAAAGCCTCAAAGTGAGTATTCCCGTCATCTTACATATTCACCCGGACTCGATGGAGGCTTTCTAGGCGCAGTTCCAAGACGAAGCGCAAGATGGAGCGTAAACTAGGTTCTGGGAGAAAAGGGACTGTCGACGAGGAGGAGTACTTGCTCAAGTCTGTCACGAAGCTCGTAGAACGATGCGTCGCCACACAAGGTAAGTTGGCTCGCTCGCATGTTCTTGTCTTATTCGATGCAGCTGACGATCCTCTGCTTTGTGTTGTATTGTATTGCAGGAGAGATCAAAAAACTTCTACCACATCTCCTCCAGTTATCCAAAGTCCACCGCGAGGAAGGCGCTGCTTTACAAGTGGAGTTTGATCAGCTGCAGTCTGAGCTGCGCGGGGCTATCGAGGACGTGTGGAAGAAGCCAGACGAACCGACGCCAGCAGTAGATTCTTGGGCTACGCGAATGGAAGAGAAGGCGAAAGAGCAGCTTATTGAACCATTGCAGCGTGTTCCGAAGCCAGATATGAGCATATCAGAATGGAGCTTGAAGCTTCTGCAGGAGAAGCTGACACAATGACGGGAGGCTGTTATACAAGTACTGTATTGTGCCGTTATAGCAAAACAAAACCTGTATCTCATGTGTACGCTGAAGAAGGCCCTTAATTTCTATCTATGAGTACAGGATAAAAGTACAATGATGTCCTATTACACTCCAAAGCATAGCTGGTGGTCGAACATCAGAGGGTATAGATGGTGGTAGGTAAGCTATATTAGGTCGATAGATTTGGTGTGTTGTGTGATAAATGAGGGTAAATTGGGAACTGGTAAAACGGTCAACAAAATCTAAATAGAAATAGTCAAGGGGCATCAAGTACCATAAACAAGGTCATGGGACGCAGAGCCAAGTACACGGAGTGATCAAAAGTCTGGATTCGGGACTTTCGCGCCTTATCGTGCTGGTGAATGGTCGTCTTCTTCTAGGTCACATATATCTAGTGTGTGAGTTTGAGCAAGGCACAAAACAGCTGAGTGGAAATCAGGAACAAGAGTGGCGCTCACCAATCGGCGATCGGAACGCTCGAACCTGTCAAGACTATCTAAGAGGCTTCGATCGAAAGACAATTGAACATTCACGTACATATGGGTGGAGACCAATAGCCAAGCCATCAGAGTGTGGTCTCACCAGGCACCTCGAGTGTCGATCAAACATGTAGGGAGCCTCGAGGTACTGTCCGTCTGCGGGCGGCGCTTCGTCGTTTTGAGCTTGCTCCCATGCTTGTCTTCTGATGCGCGGATGCCCATCGTAGGAATGGGTATGTGTGACATGGATGGGGTCTGCGTGTTCGTACTCAGGCGTCATGTCTTCGCCTTGTGACAACTCTGAAGGGTGCGTAGAAGCCGAACGGACAACGGTCAAGGGTGCATGCTTGGGAGAGATGTCGGGAACAGTTAACTGCGATTTGTTGACTATAGGAGGTGGTATAAGGGCGGTCGTATAACCTAGCTCTTGGGTGAGTGACCGAGGGAAGAATATCTGGCTGAAATTAGAGGGAGAATTGGTTTATCGAGGTGAAGCTCACCAAAAGTGTGATGAACGAGGATACAAAGCAGCCAATTCCACCCATCACGATCAAAAAGTCTGTTATGGCTCATTGAACACATAAACCAGTGCACATTACGTTCACATACCTGGCCAAAAACTTCGAAGATAGTGAGAAACATAAAATAGTAGACGCAAATTCCACTCACACATCTTGGTTGATGTAATGATTTCCTTGCACGCCATCCAATGCCAAAATAAATAACGGAACAGAAAACAAGAACCTGAACAAGACGCGTGCGAACTGAGAGAGTGAATGTATTACAATAGCTCACCGACACAATTTGAGCACTCACATTTAACTGATAGAACATAACGAGGCGCAGGACAATGGTTGGCTCCCCTCCATCCTCTTTCACTCTGCGGATGAATTGCGGAAACCTTACAAGAACGTACAGAAACAGAAGGGTAGTTGCCGTGGACGCAGAGGATCCGACTAGGAATATCCAGGCCTGACACTACAAAGAAGTCGGATCAGGATGACATCAGGTCATGTTGTAAGAGCATCTGTACCATATCAAGCTGGTGACGGGAAATAAGAGTAGTCAAGGGCATCCCTAGCCCCGCTACCACTGTGCCTGTGGAGAAAAGGCGACATCAGCCAAAAAAAGTCCAATTGTTAAACCAGACAATAGATACCGAGGAGCCAAACCCGAAACTCCCAACTGTCGAACCAACGACGCATCTTCGGCCCTTGGTGGAGGAGGAAGAGCCAGAATGTCAATTCTGAGGGGAGGAATAAACATGAAACTCTGCCGATATGAAATTGGACCATGATTACCTTCCCAATGCGTGACGCTGTGAGCCATAAAGACATTAGCGCTGTGAATGAAGGTGAGCAGCTGGAAAGCGCTCACATCTCACAAGCCCATGCTGCACTGAAGACGAAGAGAAGAGGTAGCATCCACTTTTTGTGACTTGGTGAAAACAACTCGATAGGTTTTGGATAGACTGTGGAATGAGCTCGGGCATAAGTGACATGTGTTACAAACTTACTATTGCCTTCCGGGATGATAACGTAGCCTAGACAATAAAGGTATAGTGAATGTTGTGGGAGTTGAATGTTAACTAACCTTCTTTGAACTTTATGAGTGTGAATCCTACGTTGAAGATCATGAGGAAAGTCAAGGTTGCTATATAGGTATACTGTTGGAAAAGGACATTCAGAAATGTCAAAACACTCATTATTTTGGATATGGTGTATACGCACGGACATGAAGCGTTTGAATGCGCCAGGTTGTCTCCCGGACTGGCTCCATTTGAGACATTGAAAGCGGTCATAGTTCCAAAGATGAAAGATGAGAAAACAAAAGAACTGGGAAGTAGTCACATTATTAGAACCATGCTGTATTTGGTGGTCGCAGGGAGTGCTCAGTGCTCACCAAGCAAGCTAGGATGGACCATAAAAGATATGCGGTCGGAGACCCACTCATAGCTGAAAGAGGGGACCAAGAAAACACTGAATAGCAGACTGCTGCAAGGGAAGATCACTGGCAAGGAGATGAATGAATTTGAAGCGTCGGATGTATAAGTTTATGTATGGTTCCCATTTCCTAATATTAATCTTCCCCGCAGGCACAAAGTGTCAGGGGTCCCACGTGTCTGGTCTAGACGAACCTCGAAGCTACTCATATTTATATTTATATGTACTCGCTCAGGCTGCCACGCTACACGATTGCTTGAACTAATACCCTATGCCATCTTAACCTCGAACGTAGCAGCTTTTTCAACTTCCTCGTTAAAGATGTTGATGTCCCACTTTGGGTTCTCGCGGAAAGGGATGTTGAAGCTAAAGTAAGTCAGTAAAATAACACACCTTTCCTCAAACTGCCAACCTACCGCTCGAAATTGCCCACTCCAATCGAAGTAACACTCTCGTAGTCTTCCTCGCTCAGTGTAATCTGTTGGAAGTTCGAGATGATCCGGCCTGCAAGATTCACTCAGACCATTACGCCTATCCGACACATTCACCAATCCCACTCACTCTCTTGCACAGACTTAGGGATAACAGAGTATCCCCGATGAGCGCACCACGCAACCAGAACCTGGGCAGGGGTTGCGTTCAGCTTCTTGGCAACTTCTTTGACAACGGCGTTCTCGGTAAGCATGGGCTTGCCAAGTACTATCGAATTAAATCACATTAGCATCCAAGTTATGACCCGAAGATCAGCGGAAATACGCACGGTTGTTACCTAGTGGGCTGTAAGCAGTGATGTGGACGCCTACCCGCTTGCAGTATGCAACGAGTTCATCTTGGGGAAGTAGAGGGTGAGCTTCGATCTGGTTAGCAGCCTAGGTGTATTTTTGCATAAACCAGTATCCGCTAAAAAGAATTAAGCTGCTATACTTACAGGAACAACCCCAGTTGCGTCTATCAGAGCCTGGATGTGCTCAATTGTGAAGTTGGAAACACCAATAGCTTTGACCTATTGAAAGGTTGTTACGCAACTCCGCACCATTGGTGTGTATGGGCTTACCTTGCCGGTTTCTTTCAACTTGATCATCGTTTTCCAGGTGTCAACAAGTGACGTCTGAAGGTCCAAGTGTACCTCTCCTTGCTTGGTAGGATGCGCAGGAAGAAGTCCATTTCCAGGCTCGAATGCCGCGGGCCAGTGTATGACTACAGACGGGTTCAGATGTTATGATGACAAGGAACAGCTCCGTGATCACGCACGATATAGATCGAGATAGGTGAGTCCAAGCTGCTTTAGTGTCTCATCAAGCTCTACCTCAGCTGGTCCCTGCTGGTGCGAGCAGTTCCAGAGTTTCGAGGTAATGAAAAGTTGCTCGCGGGAAACAACAGAGGGTATGACTTTTTTGAGCGCTCGTCCGACCTCATCTTGGTTCCGGTAAATCATCGCCAGGTCAAGGTGACGGTAGCCATTGCGGATCGCAATCTCGACCTGAGCCGTCGGAAAGGAATGAATCAATTGGACATGGATATCACGAACAAGACTTTTTCCTTACGGCATTCTCGACTTCATTAGGCTTAGAGCGCCAGGTACCGAGACCGATCTGGGGAATGGGTGCACCTGTGTTCAGCTGGAGTGTATTTCTAAAGGACATCGTTGTGCGAGGAGTTAAATCAAGGACTGTTTCGTTCGCGACTCCATGATGTTCTTATACCGGAGTACTTGGTCCGAATGTCGGCCCGCGCCTTCATCGAAGGCTTATCGTGAGTTGACCATTAGGAATGAGGTGCTAATCATAGATTGGGTCGGTCATCTGACTTGGTACCACTCTATTCCTCCTCTCCCGTGATGGTGCCGAATCTCATCATGCGCCTAGCCTTGCACAGGACGTGGGACAGCTGTAAAATTTGCTGTGCTTCTCTGAGGACCTGGGAGATACAAGCACGCGAATATTTCAGCTTCTAGGATGCGAGAGTTCATACCAAAGAACGAATGGCGAAGTAGGCTCTCTACATAGATTTTTGATATCTACTAGATGCATTTTTTGGTCAAAATTATGATAGCACGCAGATCCTCTTGACGTTCCGACGGGAGAACGTAGCAGTCGTTAGACGCCGTGGTATATATAGCGTGATGATTGGATTGCATACGTTTAAATTGGTCCTTGGTGCCTGCTTGATGCCATATGTAGTGTCGGGATTCTTATGTTTGACCAGAAGTAGGCCATAATTCTCCGATACTCCGGCGGTACCTCTAGCGCACGGGCCATGTTCAATGATTGGCCATCTCGCTGGTTCCTGAGTAGTTGTCTATGAGTTATCGGGCTGACCGGGGGTGAGGCGCCGGTATTATTAGAGGCGGAGGCTGTATCATACTCCGAGCTAGCGCTCAAGTGGCTTTGTTAAGCTTTGTTATCTACATAAGCACTTCGCTTGTTGCGCATGGCTCTCTCGACCTACACCACTCCCTCAGGTAACTCGCCGCAACATCTCGTACATTCCGACTCGCAAACTTACCTGCTGCTCACTAGGATTCCTGTTGCCGTCAATCCACTCAGCCCCTCCCTTCTTCACGTACGCGTCCCTCTCATCTAGACTCTGATCATTCTCACCCACCAGACAGCGAGCAGCCAAACCCAAACACCCAAGCGCACCTCACCGAGCAATGGATCCGCCTCATCCTGACATATGCGCGACATAGGCGGCTCTTCGTCCTCCGGGTCGAAGATGCTGAAGTCCCAGGTGGCGATTGGGATGAGATCCTTCGCAATGAGAGGATAAACCGTGCGCATTGCTGTCAACTCCATCTTTATCTCCGAATGCTCATTGTAACACGCGTGTTTCAGGACGAGTCCCGCCGTCATATATATCGTCGCTGATGGCTCAAATGGTTGGAAAGAACGTCGCGGTGTACGAGCCGCCCAAGCAGACTCGTGCGGTAATGCTGTACTGGCGTCTTCCAGAAGAATGGGCTGATGTCCTCCACTCGTGGGTACGTAGCCATGTTTCCCTGGTGGCAGTTAACGTTTAATGTTGTTCTTGTCGCATACAGGCAACAGCCACTGGTCAGCTCAACACCATCCTCACTTTTTATGAGATTTCAGACCCTCCGATTCCGTCACCGCTTTCCGGCATTCCTATACCACTCTTACGTCGAGCTATCACGATCCTCATGCGCTCTAATCGAGCACAAATTATAGGAGCTGCGGACGGCGAAGGTGTGAGGTTCTTCGCCGCTACCAAGTAGGACAATTTATAGTGCAGTCTGAGTAGTATTGCCGCCGAGGTAAACTCACATACATGTTTCCTTCAACGTGAATTACAAACTTGAAAGCCTCCGAGTTCACGATTGAAGTTTTCAGTGCTTGTGTTTCGTGTTTCAGTTTGTGGTCACGCGGAATCCATCGACAGCTTCAATGACGACACCAACGATTTTTTATTCTGGCAGTCACGTTCCGTCCTTCATGGCTGCCACATCTCGCATGTCAGAGTGTCCCCCCCTCTCGATGGCCCACTCCTCTTCCCGGATATTATGCAGAAGAATTCATCTCTCCCAATGTACATCTTTCCAGGCCCACAAGACAGCAACGCATGTACCTTCATTTCATTCCGCAAGTTTGGCAGGGCCGTCCATCGAGTAGCCCATGCGTTACGATCTGGCCGCGCCGGAATGGAAGGCCAGGTAACCACAATAGTTGTCAATACGGACACGCTCGAGGCTCTAGTATACAACCTTAATAACGGGCCTTGTCATCGCAGGGATCGTTGTAAATGCCCACTGCCTATACCTTCTGTCTCTATCATAATTTTACCACACGTATTTCCTATTTCCACTCGCAACACACCATAGCAGATTTACTTCTCCGAACCAGCTGTCGTCAAATAGCATCCATCATCCCGAACCACGCTGCTCTCCTTGATGACATTCGGTGCCTCTTCAGGGGTAGTGGCAGCGATCTGACAATTTTCGAGATACCGTCCATATCAGAAGTTTACCCTCATTTAGGCAACGAATCACTTTTTCGGCGGCCGGTTCTGTGGGCTCTGCGAAGAGCTGTAGAGCTGTGAAAGGGGGACCAAGCCCTTGTTATTTTGCTGACCCGGGCACAGAACATCCTCCCCAGCCTTGACGGGGGAACTTCTTTCTACTTACTACCATGGATAACAATGCGTTCTCATTTTACTCTAATGTGTTTGGGCTTGTCGTAGGGACGATGTCGATATCCGGTGTTCTCCTTAGATTTTGCCGGTCTCATTTACCTAGCCAAAGGATCAAGGAACTAGAAGAGCTACTCAGAGAAACCCAAGACCTTTACGACTCTGCAGTGGAAGATGGTCTCTTTCCTGTTGGTACGCTTAGAAGCCAAATGGAATACAGACTTAGTAGGTATGTTCACGAGTTCACTGTGCGCGGACCATGCAACTTAAACTGACAGGCTTTGCCTACGTAGCTTGCGGGACGAAATGCTGCATGATAGAGTGAATATCACAGACTATCTGGTACGTTAAGAATCTCACTGTCACTAATGCTCGAATCTCTTTCACGTCGCAACAAGCGACTCCAATGTCGTAACTAAGCCCTTTGAAAAGTTCTTGGGATTCTTTAAGCAATGTGGTCGCACTATATGCTCTGGATCGTAATTTCAGACCACAACTGAAGCCGAACAGCACAGGAGTGGTGTCCACGGACCCATCCAGCAGTCGTCCTCGCCAGAACTGCCTCAAATATCTTGCACAATGGAAGTTCCGCCCTCACAATCCGACTTATCGGATCACTTACATGCAGAATCAATCATTACGCACGCTGCTGCGACACAGACACATGCACCATACCACACCTCCAACAGCCCTCGTAATACCTCGTACTACGACCCTGCGCAAGCAAGCATCGCCTCATGGCTCTATGATATTCCTGTCATGGGAAACATCTCCCAACTGTCTTATTCACTTCCAATGTATGCTCTTCATCATTATATGAGTAGGTGCTTTACTCACAGGTACCTCCATAATTAGGCAATTGTCAAATATCTACACCCCTGATGGCTTACAGCAACAATGGCAAAGCTCCACCAGCTATTTCCCCCAACAGGTTGATGTTTTGCGCAGTCAGCCAGACGTGCCTACGAATGTCAACCACCCTTCATATCAGTCACTACCCCAGTCATATCAGCACCATGATGAAAATCCTCACCAAGGTTCTCTGCATAGTTCATCTCGCATTCTTACTCAGACATTACGCTCTTGCGGATGGCCTGGCTGCGTATTTGAAGGGCCTATTGATGCGCTGAAGACACATCTTATAAACAGTCACTTGACCGGTCCTCAAAATGCCCGAATTACATGTCTTTGGGACTCTTGCCGTCATAGGCATGGCAATGGGGAAGTCCCCACTATGCGGCGCGATTCCGCGTGGCGGCACATTCGCGAAATCCATCTGGGTGTCAGGTATCGGAAGAACTTGAAGGTCCAGGGTGTCTGATCGTCACTTCTTTGATCTTACCTAATGCTACGTATCTATCAATCTCTGTTCGTACTCGAGTTTTGACTTTATGACTTTCCCCCCTACACCGCCAGGCGGCGCCATTAATGTCTGACACACATAATTTTCTGAAAAGTATGGGGCATTGTTGGGATATTCGATCGATCGTACTCGTGTAGTCCACATGAGGCACCTAGTACTATACACGCTACTTATAGTCGAGTGCACAAATGTTTACTCGTTGGCCTGTTATCCTACAGGCATTACGTTGGCATTGCGGACATCATGTG